>JAJKFL010000001.1:49990530-50213030 GCA_021186555.1 Reticulitermes speratus
TATATGCCATAAACGACCAAGTTTATATTCGAAAGCTTTTAAAGAGAAATATAAATGTAATTCTTTGAGTTTTTAGTAGAAATATGTGAGAAATTATGAGGTGGTTAATTTTCTGGATCGAGATGCTTTCACCTGTCATACACGTTTAAGTATTCACACCGTACTGCAGGACTGTGCTTGGTGTGCTTGTGAATGACTGACTGTTGTAGACTCCAGAATAAGTCTAAATCTCTTCCTCCCTTCTCCGTGCAAATTCACCAGGTTTATAATCCCTATCTATAAACAAAGTTCTAGATAAGTATTCCACTGTAATTTCCTGCATTATAGGGTCACATATTGGTAACTGAATTTTAGCAGGTATGATAATTTCTACACAGGCAGTTAAAAAGAGTAAATTTTCTGTATTTAAACCGAATAAATGGCAAGACAGCAGCCTATAGGGATTCCTATTAAGGAAAGACTAATTTATAAACTTAAAACTACTTAAAAAAATAAATAATTTTTAGGTCTTTTGTTGCAGTGTTATAAATATCCATAAAACAGACCTCTCTTATTTTGGTTTCTGTAGGTAACCATAGCTAAAATTAAAGTTACTGAACGACTTATTTTCTCAGCATCACAATCAGACTCTCGTAAACCTAAATCCTACCTACCGAAATAAAATTTAATATTTTCTTTCGTCATCTTCCCTGATTTTCAAGTGTCTGTATGGAATATAATTCCCTTGTTTTATTCTTTTACATAGTATTGCTATACACGCAGACTCTGTCGACAAGATTTATGTAATTACCTTATAGCAGTGCAAAAGTCACATTTCTCAATGATACCACCTTCTTAATCTCAACAAATCATCCTCTCTTTTCATTCAGTTTTGTAGTCTGCCGAGGTCAGTGCAGTAATTAACAACACCTACTTGTGAATTTCTGAGATATTGTATATTCTTTCTTTTAATCTGTTTATCTTAGTTACAGTTGCAGCATTTATTAAATTATGAAATTAGATACAACAAACACTGGACCTTTATTAAAATTTATAATTCCCGTTGAATTCAAAGATCTGTTCTAGCAGAATGAATATTAACTGAGATCTTTTATGTTTGTATGCCGCACAAAAAAGCTTTAAGTGTGGTTATGATTAGACAGTCATGCAGACCACGCAACGGATGTAAACCTCTTGCCACAACTCCTGCACAGCGTCAGCTGCAACCCGAACGGTTCTGACACCGCTCATTAACCTTAATTTCTGTTACGCTGTGGGTATGGAAAATGATAAACCTCATGTCTGAAGATTCCCCGAAAGAATAACAACTGGAAGAGATCACAAGGGCCAACCTCTCGGCCCAACCCTTCAAACCCAGCACGTTTTCCGTACACTATTGTTCACGAATGTTGAAAGAAAAGATTTCGTAAATATTCAATACATGAATATGTTTTCTACGTATCCTTCCTAATTTCACTTTTGTAGTTTCGCATATCAATTTTCGTTACGATCTTCCTAACTGCCTTGTTACTTCTTTCCTTTTTATAACTCTCCTTTTTTTTCTACTCTTTCTCTCTAACTTACGAGATACAGCTTTACAGACAGGCTGAATACGAAAGTAACTTTCTAATGAAAGAAATAGCAACAATGGGAAGTGTTCTGTGCAGCTGTCCGTGGTGTGTTTTAATTTTTATGTAAATTAAATTTCCTTTCAACAGTACTTCACAGTTGATAAAGTGTAAAGATTCGTATTTATTGTAGATACAGGCTATGCTTTACACATGTGTATATTACTGTATCACTCATACAGGAATTAATAACACGCTTAGGCTAAAAACACTCAGGCCACCATCAGGCCACAATCAAGCCAATCATATATCCAAAGATACAAGTACTACAAGATCAAGGAACTGCCAACTTCTTATTTGTGGTGAGGGACAGTTGATTCCTTTTACAACAACAATTTAGTGACCTCTTATCTAAACCTGCATTGTAAAGTTTTGTAATAGACTTTAGTTTAAAATTTATGTATATATGTTATGTGTTTATATCTAGTTAAAATATTTTACGTGTTAAAATAAAATTACAATAAAATAAACAGAAAATATCCGTCTGTTTTGGCAATATTAGTAAGAACTCTTTGCTGTCAAATGGGGAGAAATTCTCTATTTTTCATTTGTTACTCCTTGCGGTAAGTGAGCGCTACATGTATATCACTGAAGATGAAAGCACTCCGGTCTGATGCCCGTACGTTCTTATATATTTGCAAAAGTCATTCTTATTTTAGTACTTCTTCTACGAAATTTTAAATCAGAGATGTAGCTTACAACACTTTGCAGAGCTAGACATTTTTACAAAAATGTTATTACAATTGTGTATGTCCAGGAAAATGAAATTTTAACATCTCGATTTTCAAATAATTATATATTTCTTACGAATGATTAACCTGACAATGGCCTGAGTGTTTTCGGCTGAAATATAAGCCGAAATGTATTGTCAGTTTCTGTACTTGTGAAACAGTAATGAACTGTTGTATAGACGATAACCTACCCCTATATATGGGATAGTACACAACTGTATACCTCTACGTATATTATAGTTACTGGGCTGATAGTACATAACTTATGTTCTTTAAATTTTACTCCAAAATTCGACGGACTTAATTCCATTATATTCGTGTTCATTATATTAACCTTACAGGTGACATACATAATGCATTACGCTACCTTACTTCCCCTTTCCCTCCAAATATGGATGCCTTGCGATGGCTAACAAGCACTCTAGATCTAGATGAAGAAGCAACTCGTGCTGCAGACGTCAGTTCCTCGGTTGCGTAATTGCTAGCTTAATTGAAATGTCGTCTTTCTGTAGGACGGTCTCATTATGACCGATGTGAGTGCTGTGAATAGTTCATGTAATGGCCCCAGTGTGTGGTTCTACGTGTTTATGACGTGTTGGTAAACACATGAATAATAAGAGGCTAATTATTTCGTCTAAAGCTACGAATGGGCCTGGCGAGGTGCACAGTACCTGGAAGTTGCACTCACCACAAAAGTCAAAATATGTACCACTCTATCTCCCGGTCTAAGTACGCTTTTTAGAGCTTATATTACGTTAAGGAACGCCTTTCTGTTCTAGACATACCAAAGAGTGTGGGCTATGCCAGCCGTATCATAACTACTGGGAGTGTCACCCAAGCCGGACAGGTCTCAGGAGAGAAGCCAGAAAAAGAAGGGGGTAGTGAGGACTCCCTAGGCGTTTGCCAACCTCCCTAGGGTGGCACACCCCGAAATCAAACCCTGGCCCTCGAGGATGAAGGTTGGGCATGAGGCTAAGAAATATATCTTTAAAAATGATAATGTTGAGAAGCATAAAAAAAGATGTCAAAGCCAGGCTTAAAGGGCTGTAGTGCTAAAGAAGAAGAAAAAGAACAAGAAGACATACTAAAGAGGTCAATGTCCTGAAAATCAAAATAAATGATAACACTGTGTCAAACTTCAAAAGTGTAACAAACACTTTGGGGCGCCTTACCGTATCGCTTGATGTCCGAATAGTCACACGATGTTTTACAAACACAAGCCTAAGAAAGTTCTTTCTCCACTGACACTAAGAAGTTCGCATATATAAGTAAGAGTATAGGACTATTATGCCGATCCCAGTGGCCGCGCGGTCTAAGGCGTGGGTCTACGGCCGCTCGCTTACTAAGATTGTGGTTTCGAATTCCGCCTAGGGCATGGATGTCTGTCTCTTGCGAGTCTTGTGTGTTGTCAGGTAGAGGTCTCTGCGACGGGCTGGTCACTCGTCCAGAGGAGTCCTACCGAATGTGATGTGTCTAACAAGTGTGTGATCGTGAATCTTCGAAAAATGAGGCGGCCTAGGCTGTCGAGTCATTAAAAAAATAGGACTATTATAGTATAAAGCTACATGTTTATCTACATGATTAATTAAGCACTATTCTATGAGGGTCTGTAAATTTATGTTTTTTCTTAACTTTCGCCACTGCATGGACGCGGGTATCCTGCTTCAATTCTCGGCCCTTTAAGCCCAAGGAAAAAACCCGCAATACCCAGTGTACAGCAGACTAGGTAGGTCACAAATCTATTGCTTACCTGTTACCGAAAAGAAAATGAACTGCCCCCGCCAAGTATAAACCCCCTATTGACAGGTGGCCCATCGAATATTATTGATCAAGCTACCTCGATTCCGTAGAGCTATTATGAATATTTTGTTGCGAAATTTTTAAATACTATGCCTGTATAAAAGGAGTTCAGTGTGTGTATAGACTCTATTCACAAGTACTTTACTTTATCACATGAATATTACAAAGGAGACCAGAGTTTAGATGCAGCGTGTACCACGAGACCTTTCAGCATTCACATCTGACTAATTCTGCAGCGTGCCTTAAATGGTTCACTTCATGTTAACAGCATTATGTACGCTATTCAACCTCTGAATTTAGCAGAACTTCAGTCAATATCATTCAAGCCGTCTAAGTGACCAAATAATTTCCGTGACGGAGTTATTCGTAACGCTTTGATAGGCTTCGGGCAACTATATAACCAAGAAAGCATTCAAATTAGCTTTGCGTGAGATAATATTATGTAGAAAACAACACTACCAGCAGATGTTCTATGTTGTCTGTTTAAATACTGTTACATTTGCGTAAACATATTTATCAGTTTTAAGATTTAATTCTTAGGGGATATAAGGCCGTGTCGTTTGTTAAATAGTTACTGATGATTCGGGGTAGCTGATGCCTCGGTCTTCAGGGTTAGGAACTTGTTGGACGCTGATGGTTAAGGCAGAAAGCTCCTCCGAAATTTGGTGACAACAACAGAAAAGGTGTCCTGCAGCTGCCAACTTGAAATTTCGTCAACACTGCTTTCAGAACCTCAAATCCTCAAACTAATGTCTATCAAAGATTTCTACATCAAGGTCTACAGAAAATTACCAGAAGTTACAGTCACGTATCTCATGATATCATGATGTTTGCACACGTTCGTAACCACAAGTTACACACACTTTAATATTGAATACCATAAAGTAACCTTGGTGGAATGAGATAAAAACTTTTCTGTGGCCCAAAAGCCCAACTCGGTCTTGGCCGCCTAATTTTTGAGGTTTCTAGAACACATATAATTAGACACGCACAAGGTAGGACTTCTCTGAAAGAGTGACCAGGCGTCACAGAGGCAGCTACCTACAAAACACACAACAAGAAAAAACAAACGAACATCCATGCCTTCAGCGGGATTCGAAACCGCAATCCCAGCAATTGAGAGCCCACAGACCTATGCCTTAGGTCCCACGGCCAACGGGATCGGCCAGATAAAAATTAAGGTTACGGAATCACAATAAGTGAGCTAAGTGCATGACATTTCTGGCAGTTCATTGGCGGGTTGTTGTGGGCACGGTAACAAACTTTCGAGTGCCATGTAAGGAAGTGAAATTTTTGCTTACTTAAGCGACTGTTAGATTTTCAAGAAGTATTTTCCTCCATAAAGCTGCTGAAATACGATCTTTAACAAAAACGCAGACTACGAATTTCGTGCGGATAATTTGGCTTAAAGTCATAAATGTAACACATTCATTTAATCTAAGAATAAAACAGAAATTGCAATTATAAATTGTGAATTTCAAATATACGTATGGACTTTATTATATATATAAGATTTTTAACTCTTTCGATTATTGGAATTACACAAAATACTATAGAGGCACGTCAATCAACTATTTTAACCAAACAGTTAACATTACAACAACGAGAGTTTGTGGTCATCTATATTTCTGTCTACAGCAGGTTTGTTGCTGGAAATGCAATCATAGCTGATGCTGGCTGGAATGGCAGCTATTTACAAACATCCCTGATAATGGGATACAATAAGAAGCCCCATTTACCTTCTGATCCTAATCCCAGTACTCGAGATCCAGGCCTTATACTTTGCTCCAACGCTCTGTCTGAAATCCGATTCTGTGCAGTGGTGTACAAGACTTTCTCGAATGTGTTGATGATAATGGCGATTATGATGGTGATTGATAATATCGCATCTGGTAAACGCGAAAACCCACAGAGGTATCCTTCACATTTGAAATCCTCGAATCCTGTGTTTACGAATTGGAACTTTTCAACCTTTGCGCAAAAAAAATTCCTTCCAGTTACAAAAATGTAACTAAAACGGCGAGGTATAAGATTTATCCTGCTGCATATTATTATCAAATTCTTTAAAAAAGGAGGTAATTATGTGTGCAAATAACAACTTGCCATAGTGAATGCAGTGTTCATGTGTTTGGTACGAAATTCAAAATAAACACATACTTTTCTGGTCATTCTCCTTGAATTATAATTTAAATAGGAAGATAATCTTATTATTTTAGATTTAGAAACAAAATTATCGTGCTCATTAAGAGCTAAAGGTGCTCAAGATACGTGGGTCATTATAGAATATTTCTTAACGGAAATATAGATTTGATGCATGTGTTTCAAATTTCAACACGGCTAACACAGATTACTACAACTGAATGTGATATATTTTGATACACGCAGCACATATTTTCCTGAATGACATTATAAAATACAATGCCATGTTCGGTTTGGTCTGTCGTATGTTCGCATTCTTATAAAATTACAAGCCAGAAATACGTATGTTCTTTTTTTCCCAGCATCTATAAACGAGAATTACATGCTGCTTTATCAGCCAAATAAAGAAATTTCAGACAAAATAAGAGAATTCCGAAAAATATTTTTCTACTGAAGAGTGAAAAATTTTGGACCCCATTAAAACGCATTTTTTTTTAAATTTTCTTTCCAATACGTATTGTAAGGAATGACATGAAATTTGAAATAATTTTTGAGTCGGTTAGTTTTTAAGGTGAAACAAAATATTCTCAAATATATGCTTGTGTGTAAAATATCTGTACAAAGATATAGCTTTACCTATTATTTCTACTGGTGTAAAACGTGATGCCATCCTAATAGAAGATTAGATTAAAGGTTGAGGTTTTAGAACACTTGGAAGCATATTTGGAACTATGGGCGGCTGGATATAAAATTAAACTGCAGAAAATTCTATAGTGAGAAGTTTTATAGTTTTACTCTCTACCGAATCCTTTTGTGGTGTGAAGGGGTCATGTGGTAAGCACAGAAGATATTAAAACTGCATAGTACATTTTAGTATGAAAATGTGAAAAATGGGTGAGACTTGTGGCTAGCAGGGAATATGTGAAAGCTGCACAAAGTATTTCAGTTTAAAACAGCTGAGAATTAAGACCACCTAGCTCTAGATGATACAACATTAAACCAGAAATTAAGAAAATACTGTACGGCAGTTTGGAGAAGATCCATCTGCCTCTCAATACTAGACAGAGTAGGGGCTAACAAATGTTCAGATATTATCTGAAGTAGGAAATTTCTAAAGCAGCAGAGTTACTAATGATTTTTCAATAACAGCTGTGATCTATTGGAATAATTAAGAAAGCAATATGATGAAAGTCAAATACAGCGGTTAGAAATTCATCTCAGTTTGTTCTTCAGACATAGGATTTGAAGCAAAACGGCTCGGTTGAAACGTAAAAGTTTCGGTTCCTTTACAACTTGTGTCACCGGCTGCAAAATCTAAGACACAGATTGCAACTTTATTTTCAGTAGAACAAAGGTTATCAAAACGTTTATCTGAATGTATTACGAGCTAACTGAATGTTCATAGATTAGAAGAATTCTTCGGAAACGAGGTACGAATTTGTGCCGAATTAATCCATTGCCGAACTTGTTTTAGCCAAATCTCAAGATGTTAACTTGAGAGGCGTAAGGTCTGAAGGCATTCGGATCACGGTTTTAATTTTTTTTATCAGTTTTTGACATAGCCGACCCTTCACGTAAATACGTATATATAGCATAGTGAAGGTTCACACTACCATTGGACGTAAAAATTAAACTTAATGAAAACATTGTGTAGGGATAAATTGTACATTGTTATTAGATCTAAAATGG
Source organism: Reticulitermes speratus (assembly GCA_021186555.1). Classification (NCBI taxonomy): domain Eukaryota; kingdom Metazoa; phylum Arthropoda; class Insecta; order Blattodea; family Rhinotermitidae; genus Reticulitermes; species Reticulitermes speratus. The sequence continues at coordinate 49,998,497 of JAJKFL010000001.1, forward strand.
AATTCAAATTAAATTATAAAAAATTGTTTTCATATTTAGTTTATAAATTTATAAAAACCCGTATATTTGGTATTTAAAGAGGGAAGCAGCTGGTATTAAGAAATTGTATGCATGCCAAGTATAATAGGGAAGTGGAACAAATTAGCGATATTTTATACACGAGACCGACCAAGACTTATTTTTCGCTATCTCTTGATTGTAAATTAATGCAAGTAAGATGTGTGAAAAATGGTGTTAAAATTTATTCATAATTTACTCAATAAAATAAATATTCGATAAAGTAGTATGTACACAGACAAGAGAATAAAATCTTTCCGTAACAATCAAAAGGCACTGGTGTTTTCTCCTGGAAGGGAGGTGAAACTTTTAAAGTGTATTGAGATATTCTGTTATTTAACAGAGAAGCGAAAAAGCAGGAAACTTAATATTATGGCTAAATTAATAAACATTATATGGTTTGAACAGTTTTTACAAATTCCTTCAAAGATTAAAACCAACAGCACTCATTTATTTGTAACAATACGTCTATATATTGTAAATAGAACTGCAGCGCCATTTCATTGTTTAAATTACAATTAAATTATTCATCATCTGAAAACTTCTTGAAATGAAGGTATTCTTTCTCCAACAGATGTGGACCGACTTATTCATTGTAATTTAAGTTAATAATCGCCGAAACTACCGAAACGTGGATGCTTCATTCGTAAGATTACTGGCACAGTTTTACACTATCGACAGATCCTGTCCTCAATTACTCTATACTTCCTTATTCTTGTTTCATTTGTAACGACAATTTTCTTGGAATCTTTAATTATGTAAGTAAGATAGTTTCCAATTTACGTAATTGTATCCTCTCAACCTCTCTGGATTTATGTTTTATCGGAAACACTATTCCAGCAAATTCTCTTCTAGCCTTGCGAACAATAAAGTTTTGTTTTAAATTGGTGTGTAAATATCAAGCATTAAAGGAAGGTCAATAGTGTTTGCGCTCTGTCATTCTTGTTTAGTTTCCTATAAAATATACATGAGTATATAAGCTCAGATAATTTTTTTCGAAACCCCGTACATTTAAATGAGAAAAAATATTATTGAAGATACAGGGCACGAAATCATGGACGCAGGAGAAAATATAATGAAGAGTACGTCGTAATCTATGAAGAGGGGAAAAATTGAGCCTGAGCTCTGTACAAGTATCTCTTATTAAAAATAAGTCTAAAATCTTGTACAGTTATCTTCTGCGACATTGATTGTTATAGATACGCGTTACCGTTACACACTTCTTCGTAGTGTTCTCATGAAGACAAAGGCTAAGTTGTCAAAAAAGGTTTTGTAATACAAACACAATGAATACTGTAACATGCTTTCAAACCTCCATTTGTCTAATAGTGGAGTTGGTATTGACGCATGGTTAGAGTCTCAACAAAACTCTGGTCGAAATAAAGCAGACATTGTGATTCGACGACTGAACGACCGTTTCCGCTAAACATCAACTCTAATATTTATAGCACTTGTGAGTGCAGGTCACCAACGGACTTTATGGATACTAGTCAATAAAAATGCCGTAATTGCAGTTATGTAAGGAGAGCCGCAGAAAAACAAACACGCTCTCGAGCGAGAATTGTAATTATCCGAAGGGAGGGTTCGCGTAGTACTGCTTGACCAATTGCATCCATACATCTTTTCATAAAATAACTACGAGGCTAACACATATTTATCATTTCATACCTTGAGCCCTTTAACGGCGATGCGTGACATAACTTTCACTGTATTTTTGGTGTATTTATTAGCAAGGAATTACACTATGGAGAACTGCGCGAAATCCGTATCATTCTGCAAATGGCTACTCATGAGCAGAATTAACTAATATATATATCTTTATCCCATGGTAACTGTTTGTCGAGCACTGACGTGTAATATAATTCAGCCCCATTATAAACAAATCAAGAATGATTGCTTGAATACGTCAGATTAATTAACTTATATATTTTTTCCCATGGCTCGAAAGCCCCTAGGAGGCCTAGGCCTCATCATTTTACGACGCTTCACGATCACACTTTAGACACACCACACTCGGTAGGACTCCTCTGGACGAGGGACCAGCCCGTCGCATAGACCTCTACCTGACAACACACAACACTCTCAACAGACAGACATCCATGCCCCCGGTGGGATTCAAACCCACGATCCTAGTAAGCGAGCGGCCGCAGACCCACGCCTTAGACCGCACGGCCACTGAGATCGGTAATTAACTTATATAGTATTTTTATTCTTTGTGAATATATGTGCTACTTTACTTAAAATCTAGAATCAAAGCAAATATACCAGTACGTAGCATTAGTAAAACACCTCTCCATCATATGAAGATATCCATTAAAATTTTCGAGGTTATCAAATTATGATGCTGACAACATGCCTGTTCAAGCGGGTCGGGCTAGCCTAGTTCAAAGAGAAAGTCTATCTTACGTAACGTCTTACAAAGAACCCTGAATAATTGCAAAGATGGTTTAGTCGTTCATAGTACACTTTTAGGGGAAAAACAGATAAGCTTGCCCAAATACTTATTCTACTTGCATAAAGAAAATTACAGTCTTTTCTTGTGATGAAAGCCTCATGACTGCAAAATAATAGTCTAGATAATATCTTATCATGGCTGATGGTAAACAGAAACGTAAGAAAATTTAATGTTTCCAGTTTCAAAAGAATTTAATTTTCGGCAATGGCATTACACAGAATAAGGCATTTCGACATTACGGAGCTACGTAATATAATATCGTGTGTGGAAATGTGCATTTCTCCCTCTTGCAAAAACTGTGGAACTGCTTATTCGTAGTAATATGCCTCCGCGTTTTGAACAGGTCCCAAAGGTGTCTCTATCATGGAGATGTTCCACTAATAAGAACACACTTTAAAACAATTACGTTTAATACACAGGATGTCCTAAAGTCACTTCACCGAAAGTACACTCACGTCCCAGGTAAACATGAATTTATTGACAAACTGCCACCAGCATAAAGTGACAGGTACGAGGAGCATGTTGAATAGAAATGTTCGCATGTCCTAAGCACTGATCCTTAATTTCTGTTTCCGTGGAACGTGAGTATGAATGAGAAATTACGAACACGTAATACTCGTAGACGGTACAGAGCTGCGCACAAGGCTTTTGAACTGCAGAACAGCGAAGAAGTCCTGAACACAAGCAGGAATAATAATAATACTCAATTCAATTCAATTCTAATTTATTAATAATAATAATAATAATATCGAAACAAGATCAGAAGGAGAAATAAATAAATATTACCACCATCACTACCACCACCATCACCACCACCACCATCACCACTTTAACCCTTCTTTTATCACAACACCCAACCACGCTTTCAGAAAAAAGCAATTCATTATAGAGCCGTTCTAAACAATCTACTTTATAACTTGTTTTGCTGAAATGTACAAACCATGGAACCTGGATATGAATATTTAAGACCCACAAATGATAAAATACCAGTATTATGACACTGTGCCGATCCCAGTGGCCGCGCGGTCTAAGGCGTGGGTCTGCGGCCGCTTGCTTACTGGGATTGTGGGTTCGAGTCCCGCCGGGGGCATGGATGTCTGTCTGTTGTGATTGTTGTGTTTGTCAGGTAGAGGTCTCTGCGACGAGCTGGTCACTCGTCCAGAGGAGTCCTACCGAGTGTGGTGTGTCTAAAAAAGTGTGATCATAAAGCCTCGAAAATGAGGCGGCCTAGGCCCCCAAGGGGCTGTCGAGTAATTGGAAAAAAAATATAACACTGTGCTGTGGATGATAAAGTGTCAATGAAGGTGACGATATTTTTGGTCAAAATGAGGAAATGAATAAAACGTGAAGTTTGGTAGACTGCTCTGAAAGGTTAAAGATTTGAAGCACCACCCTGTGTATTCGTTTGTTTGTTAATGAAGAAGGTCAAATTTGCATAAAGGTAGGCAACATAGACACACTCTTTAGGTGCTGTCATTATAAGCAATCTAGCAAAAGTGTGTATTTTGAAATGAAGAAAGTAACAAAAGCTGGATTATGAAATATGACTGACATCATGCTCGCGCATAGGAAGCATGAAAGATCTGCGCGTACTACATAATTTTGGCCAGATTTTATACGCGTCGTTAGCGCGGCCGTAAAGATGCAAATCGGTACAGAGGAAAAGCGCTGCGCGTTCAACACCAGGCGTTTTCTCTCCGGTTGAACAATAATCCGCTCAGACCGACGGTACAGTTTTACTCCCTATAAAGAAAATAATTATGAAAGAAGTAATTGGTTGTCTGGCCGTTTCCAGCTGACCTTAGCAGCTAAAACGCCGTGCCGACTACGGCTATGTACAGGGTTTGGCAGCTCATCTAGCAAGCAATCTGATCACTGTACCTAGATCTTACCTGAGGAGAGGGCTCTAATCCACGGTACAATAAAGGTCATTTCTATATTCTTTGAAGAGGAATGTGGATACCTCCAAAACCTCTATTACATGAACGTAAAAAAGGATTTGTTTGTCTCCGACAAGAATCAGAGTCCAGACTTACAGTCATAATAATGGCTTAAATATTGTGGAATATAAAATAGTACGGATAATTAAGAATAGAGTAAAAATCAGTTTTTAGTAAAAGAAGGTATGGCAATGAAAAGTATAAGGCGACAAACCTACACAAAATTAGAAATTATGAGTGCCACATCTATCATTCAGCATTAAATTCTGAGAACAGTGTTGAATGCTCCTTTTGATTGAATTTTAACAGGAACTCGATTTACCTACAGCTAAACATTGATTTCTTTCATCCTGATTTTCACCTCCTCAAAAGATATAACTGAAATTGTATTTGTATTCCTCGACACTGGCCTATAACCAAGTAAAATGTTTAGAGATGCAAGCTACACAACAGTTTAACGGGCTGTGTATATCATAACACCGATTACACCACAATAAATGTCAGGAGGGGTGAGGAATTCTCTACACCACTAGTAACAATGGTAACTTAACACGAACATTCTAAGTGTTACGTACCAAGCAATCTCAAATGCCACAAACTATAGGAATAGGCGTGGGAAGAGGGCCTTGCCAAAAGCATTAATATGCGCGGGAGCCAGCATGCGGCTACTTTATGGCGGATCGTATGACGTCAGAAGGTCCCTGGGGACAGTCCCTCAGCCCCCAAAACTGGTCTGTGCAGTTTCTTAAGATGAATGTCTAACCCGAAATTGCTTTGCACAGCAAGATTACTATGGGAATTTCTCTGGTTTTAATGGCACTTTGCTCAGCTTGCTAGAAGAGGCAAATATTTTGGATAGATGATGTTTTATTATGGCAAATTGTGTAGGTACCATCATGCGAAGTTATGGAGGTAAATGTAGATTCAGTGTACCTCAAAAATGATATTACCAACACTGAAAAATATGTTGAATATAAACGATATAAGCCGTCCCTCTTTGCGCAGGTTTGGGTACTATTGTATTCTGAGTATTGGTAAGGCTGAGATATTTACCGTGGTATAAGCTCCCACAGAGGAAAGATATGTGATTCGACTTTTTGAGTCGAAGGGATTGAAAAATCGTGAAACTCGACTTCAGTGAGGCGAAAATATTATGGGCCATAAAAAGGTTTAGGCAAGAGTAGAAATATTCGAAAGGTGGGTGGCGGGACACGCTGAGACATGATTGGAGCAGACATCGACGGAGGGACCAATCAGTGCACACGAAATAACAGAGAGATAACAATTTATAAACCTACATCGGGTATGAGCTCCAGTCATGATTATGAAGCGAAAAAAGTGATGCAAAAATGGATTAACGAGTAACAGCAAAGAACTTTATTCCGATACTTGTAAAACTCTTGAAAAAATATGCTATTAAAATAAGCAAAAATTTGGTAAAATGATATGGGGTTATTTTGTCAGATATAAGCCTATATTTGTTACAGGCGAAATTTTGTCGCATTGATTTAAAGTAAGAATGTAAATTTAATGGGTCTTAGAACAGAATGGTGAGAAAAATAGATTTACCTAAGAAAAACAATGTAACAAGAGAAAGTTTAAAAATGAACACTGAAAAACTTATAACTTGTACCCTTCACGAAATATTGGGCTTTTTAGAAGAAACAAATTAAGAAGAACGGGTTGAGTCTCAAATTCTGCACACTTGGGTTTGCCTGTAGTAGACTGAAATAACCACGGAATCGTAGCACAATTCGGCCTCTCTCCATGACATTTTGAGACCGGTATATCTCTAATACGACGTAAAAATATTAATCTATTGCCATATTTAGTCAGTTAATGTAGAATGTATTTTAGTCGATATTCATCACTTTGTTTACCCTACTTAATAATGTACCAAATTTTTGAAGTAACGTTTTGCAAAGGAATATATCTCAAAATTATGTCTCTGTGTTATACATCTCATAAATTTTAACCCCCTTCACCTCTGTCAGTAAACTTGTTTCTAGAAGTGTTTAAACATATACAAACCATGATCGATTCATTTGTCAGTACCTCAGACTGTATAGCATTGTTGGTTCGATAGAGGTAAAAAGTGAAATAAAGCAATCCCTGTAGAGTCCTATATCTCCCAGGGAATATTCCTAGTAGGCTGAGTTAGCTAGAAGGATTGTGTTAAGGAAAAATTCTAATGACGCCATAGGGAATCGAACCCGCGACCTTCCGGGGTTTATTTTTTTTATTGTACAGAGTATTTATTCACATACATAGTACGGGGGCAAAAACCCCGGTCACAATTGACTATTATGTATATCTGTTATACGACATAATGTGAAGTCTAATACACTATTTATTATTTACATGTTATGTAATTGAGTTTATAAGTTTAGAATCAATTATACACAAAGTAGCATCACAGTTAATACATGTTGGAATATAAATATTCCTTTAAATTTGGTATATTAAAGACACCCATTATCTTCTACATTTCCTCGGAACCAATATACTACAGCTTATTAATCCGTCGTCATCTTAAATTGGCATTTATCCCTGTGTGTTCAATTGTTCAATAAAGGGTTCGATTGTGCGCAGTGCCTCAACCAACTGCGCCACCGCATGCACCTGGTTGAATAGGGGTTAATTTCGAAATTTTCCAGAATGCTTAGATGTATGAAAAAGGCCTCACGTTATCCGGAGTCTCGGCCAAGAACCGTAACGTGAACCATTGAATATATGTCTAATTCTTTAACGCTGTACCAACCTGGTCAGCTGATCCGTCCGTGAATAAATTGTTTTCCATAATGTAATGTCGCTGACTTCCACTCACTTTAGTTACTAGATTTAGTTCTGTACCATGCAATTGGGATAAGATTTTACGCCCACCAATGAACACTCATATGGGCTCACTGACTCTATCCAAATGATATATCGATTACCAATAATGGCCATTGTCTCTTCGTTGCAATCAAATCATAATAATTCCGTGGGAGATTATCTTAACACACAACGCCGATAGATAGCTGCACGCACTGGTTGCATGACATACCTAATTCTACCAACAGGTGGCTCTGCTTGCAATAGTCTCTTTCACTCTTTCGTAACTTTCATGGAAAAATATTAAATAACGTGTAATACTGTTAACCAGTTTAATTCCTTATTTACTCAACAGATTAATCATCAGCCACAAAGCCAGTGCTAATATAAAAAGAATATACACATACATAAAATAACAAACATAAAAAAATACATTAAAAAAAGGCAAAAAAGACAATGCATTACAATTCATCTGATTAAGAAATCGGATATTAATGTGGTATCTCCACAACCTTTCCTTCGAATAGATTAATTAAGAGATAAGAATATGGGTGAAACAAATTTAAGCACAACATTAAATTTAAATAACCAAGGTTACCGAGTGTTCCTTTTATAGTGAAATATTCTAGTGGCCATAGATCTTAGGAAACCTACTCTCAAGCCAAATCTGTTTTATATAATATTTAGTAGCGACTTCATTTTGACTCATATAATGGGAGGGTAACTTGCATATATTGTTCTGGAGTGTATATAAAGGGCACTAGAATCAAAGGGCTTAACTAACTAACTCCATGGAGCAGAGTCCTTCTTGAGAAGCTAGCAGGTCGTGAGCTAGTCAAGAAATTCCCCGCATTTTATGAAACCCGAAGGTTCATTACCGCATTCACAATTTCCCGCCACCTGTCCCTATCCTGAACCATATCAATCCAGTCCATGCCCCCCCCCCCATCCCAATTCTTGAAGATTCATTTTAATATTATCCTCCCATCTACGCCTGGGTCTTCCAAGTTGTCTCCTTCCCTCAGGTCTTCCCACCAAAATCCTGTATGCACCTCTCCCCTCACCCGTACTTGCTACATGCCCCGCCCACCTCATTATTCTTTATTTTATCACCCGAATAATTGTTGGTGATGAGTACAGATCATTAAGTTCCTCGTTATGTAGTCTTCTCAAAGGGCTTAAGATGTATTATATTAGGAGTTATAGTAGATCACGTAATGGGGTACAGCAACCTAAAAACCCATGAGAGTCTGGCTCGAGGAAAAAATATACGAGCAATCTGGAGAATTTTTCCAGAAATAATTTCATGAAAGATTACTCAAGTGCATGGACAATCCTCTTTAATGCACTTAATGAAAAGGTCCGACAGAGACCAGAAATCTTGCTGGGCTGCTATAAAGAATGGCGACCGGGCCCTTTATCGAACGTTTCATAATGCAGTCCTTTAAAGAAGGCAATACTTTTTAATTTAATAAGGCGGGGTAGTCAATTAATACTTCCGAGTGAAATATGGGAGAGAAAGGGACAAGAATTTTGGAACGTGAGGTGGAAGAAACGATGCTAGAATTACAGAGAAACAAACGGATTCTACCGAACTGACGTATTGCGAACTGAGTTTCAGGGAAAGTTTTTTATAACTGCGAAATTGGAATTTGTAACGACAAAAATATAGTCTACAAAGCCTAGAAGGCTACTTAATAAGATATTTTCTGGATTTCGAAAAGTGTACGAGCATATTACTACGTTCTTCTTCAGGTTTTACGAATTATTTTGTTAGTTTATTTTATCAAAAGTAAAACGTAAATACATAATTTGATTAGAGAGTATCATATTACTTTACATTGTAACAATTCACGAAATTAATATAAGTTGCAAATGTTTAAACATATCACATAAAGGTCCGTCACTTAGTACATTTGCAGTGGATTTTCCACAGTACACGTTTGTAGCATCTTCATGCTGTTTTACTGATTGTAACTGAAAAGTGCGGCTGTTGAACGACGCACCACTTATTAACATTTCTTACGAAATTCCGTATTCTCCAACACTTGCTACTTTGTAAGTTACGATGGATTATAAATATTCAAAAATATGTGTTAAAATAGAGCATCAATTCCTTTTATATATTTATCATTTATTCATTAACATGCATATATTTTCGCATGTCTTAATTGATATAACGTAGATTTGAAGGGCATCAGCACTTTAGATTAATATTCTCCAGTTTTAGAGACTGTCCTGAAAGATGAAAAACGAATCAATTTTAAATATTCTGTAAATATTTAAATATTCGAGAGAGTGTAACGACAAACATGTGTCAGCAAATCTTTGTTGTGTTACCGAATTAATTTATAGAGTATTGCAAAATAGATTCCGTACTAAATCAGAACTTATATGTTCATACGCATATGCTAATTGGAGGAACGCATTACAATACCAGCCGAAAGATCCCGTCAATGGCCACTGATTTGTCAGTAATTGTTGTATTGTTCACCCAAATTAGCAGGCAATGCAAAGCCATAGAAGTGTACACGATATATGCATTACATTTACTGTATAGTCACACGATCTAGCAAATCATATACCCAATTGTTCGGTATTACTGAGATGTGAAAAATCGATGTTCTATCAGTGCTTCGTAATTCTCATGCTCGTCATGTATTAATACACTTGGTCTATATATGTGATGCTGACAGGATCAATGAAAACCTCGACAAAAGTGCTGTTTATAAAAATAAGTGTAGGGTTTTTTTTTCATTCGGAATCTTTTTCGTCATATGTAATTAGGTACGCCCAGTACAAGACAGAAATTTGTATATTTTAGGGTTCTGTGATACTGAGACATCCTGCTTTCAAAACAGACCAGATTTTTGATTATGAATCTTCTGACACAAAGCCCAGCTACCAGAAAGGGTTTCTGTATTAAAAGCGTATTACAATTGGTATTCCGGTAGTTCTCTAATAAACGTTAAATTGTTCAATCTTCGACTGTTCAGAATTTAGGGGCCGAGATAGCGCAGTCAGTATAGCGCCTCTCTACAGGATGGATTTTTCGGGGTTCAAATCCTGATAGGGGTAAGAGATTTTCTTTTCTCAGCACGCGTCCAGACCAGCCCTCGGGCCCAACCAGTCTCCTGTAAAATGGGTACCGGTTTTTTTTTCCCCGGGGGTACAGTGGCCGGAAAGCGAACGTGGCCTTGAACAGCAATCCCCATCTAGCGCCGAGATTTAGCATGTGTAGAGCTAAAAGTCTACTCTTCCCTCTGTGCCTTCAATGGCACGGCAGGCGTGACCTTTACTTTTCATATATGCTGTACAAAGTTGCAGGATTTTACGTGTATAGACTAGCGTTATGCACAGAGAGATATACACTCGACATGACAGGAGTTGGAGCATTATGCTGCATATCTTTAGTTGTAAAAGTATCTATAAATAATGTTTATTTTTAAAGAATGAAATCCGTTTTCGGGATTTTTATGTATTATTGGACTTACGGTCTAAACTTCTGATAAAGACCACATAATAAAATTACACCTCGACTTGAAATGCCTTAAATTTTGGGGTTTAGACAAAAATAGAGGAAATTCATAAAGTGCTTTATTTAATGACACTGTCGTAGCGTCGGCAATAAATGAATTACAGGGAAAGAAAAGGGGGTTGAATAATTTTGACAAGGGAAACTCTAAGCATTAGAAGATAAGAATCTGTCCCAGTGCCATATTTTCCACCACAAATCTCACATGGACTTAGCCAGAACAGAACGTGGACCTCCGATGTAAGAGGCCAATTACTAACGTCCTAATTCACGGCACAGCTGGGATTCCTAGAACGTAGCGTTTTGTTAAAGGAAAACATGTTTAGACTCATAATTTATAGCGATCTTAGGACTGCAATTATTTCAGCGTTTTTAACAAGCTATCACTTGGTTCTAAACTACGCAGACCTACATACATTACATCTTTAGGATATATTTCATTATCAATATCGTGCATAAGCTTATGTCTTCTACGTGACCGCTTTCTTTCAGGTTTTCAAGTAAAATCCTCCAGTACTTCCTCAACATGTGTTTCACGATAAAAACGTTCTAAGAAATAGAAAAACAGCAGTAATATTTAAAAGACTAGAGCAAAATAAAAGTTTTGGGATATAGAAAATTTTACACGCACCAGCTCGCGTGAGCATAGAAGCATGCACAGACATGCACATGCATTTTTATTAATATTCCAAATCAAATAAATAAAATTTCTCAATATTCAATTCATACGAATATGAGTAAGAAGAAATGCTTCTCCGTGCCATGGCTCAGGCGGTTAGCCGCCGGCCTCCCACCGCGGAGGCCCGGGTTCGACCCCGAGTCAGTCCATGTGAGATTTGTGGTGGACAAAGTGGCACTGGGATAGGTTTTCCCCCGAGTACTTCAGTTTTCCCCTGTCAATTTCATTCCACCGGTGCTCAATTACTTGGAAAAATGAGAAGAAAAACTGATCTTTCTCTTCATCTTCATCACAGGGTTGCACAATAACCCATAAGGTTGCGGTGCGTCCGTAGCTTCTGCTGCGGGGCCGTTCTCCACAAACAAAAAAAAAAGAAATGCTTCTGTGAAGAGTATGAAAATCAAGTGTCCTCTTTTTTAACAAAAAAATCATCCATTGATATATTTCCTTCTTATATTTCGCTTTTATTTAGGGCCACAATGTTCTAACATTTATAGGATCACATTAGATGCTCTGCAGTACACATATTGTGCTCTCTTGTCTTCCAATTCCCTCCTGTAACGATGCGACATTTCAACAGATTAGTTTACTTTCGACGTTTGTTTACAATTTCTGTCCAAGCGCTTCAATTCGTCTCCACGTCTGGTTAATGGGAAAAAAATATATATTTCCAAACAGCTGGTTTAGATTTCATAACACTTTCATAAGGTGAAAAATAAATACGAGGAGAATTTTACAGTAATGGAAGAAACGGAGAGTTACAATAACAAGTAGTGTGGAGTAGAGCGCTACGTGAAGAAGAGACAGGCGCAAGAAAGGACAGAGACAGAGAGACAGACAGACAGACAGACAGGCGAGCTACCATCTCCCAGACGTCTCCCATACAAGGCCCAGTCAAGTGGCGCAGTATGGTTTCCGTCATGTGCTAACAAAAGACATATCAAATTAGTACATTTTCCAGTCCACAAATAAACAACATGTCAGACACAAACCATGCCAAAAAATTCTGTTAGACTCAACTGTTAACGAATGTTGAAAGTGATGAAATGGTAGCTACGTCATCACTTTTATGGGTTGCCTTTTTTACCAGTTCCAGTAACTATTTGTTTCACTCTGCTTACTTTCCTCTCTTTTCTCTTTGTTTTATATTAATATACCCTGTCAGAAGCTTTTTAAAAAGTGTTATACTTTGATGTTTTGGTTTCAGTTTTCTGTGTTGGAGGTTTTACGCGGAACACATTTCAGCTTCACGTTAACCACAGTTACATATTTCAGCCTACGATTTCGTCCACCTGTCGATATACACGAGAGAATTTATTTAGATATACCCACAGTTTACGTATATATATATATATATATATATATGTATATATATATAACCATACAAGCGAGTGGGAATATATCTGCATAAGACTTTGGATAAATAAAATATTTTGTACTCTGATACATTAACAAAAACAATGAACAAACTTCCTAATATATTCAAAATTTTAATGTTAATATGATGTAACCTTCCACAGTGTAGCCCGAGCTTTTGCCAGGTCATTAGTAAAACAATAGTTATTTTACCTTATATGCAAAATACAGACAGTATAACCAGCATTATATTGGAATTGGAGAATTGGAAAATGGTCTTTCACCTCATAGATATTGATGTATGTATCTTGTGCATTAACAACAAGAAATTATGCAAACTGCACATAGTACGATACAGGTTTAAAGATATTCCGTGAGTAGGCAAATGCAGTACTACACAGTCCGACAATTATATAATGAGACTGATTTTATTTTGACCAAGATAGAAGTGCCATCTATGAAGCAATGCATGCCATCCAAGTGCCCAACCTTCATCTGTAATCTGGCAACACCGCAACGTCCCACGCTGAGCATGACGGGAAATACGGCGCCATGTTGTGTAGGTAGTGAGAGGACGCGGTCACAGTAGCAGCATGGAGCAGAGAGCGAACATTAAATTCTGTGTTAAACTCGGGAAAACTGCAGCTGAGACTGTGAAATTGATGAGACAAGTGTATGGGGATAATTCTTTATCTCGTGCACAGATATTCAGGTGGTATGCACGATTCAAAAGTGGTGTGGAAACGATTGAAGATGAAGCCAGGCCTGGGCGTCCATTTTCTGTTCGTAACGAGGGACTCATTGTGAAAGTGAGAGAACGAATACAAGAAGAACGTTGTGTGACTGTGAGAATGATGGCTGATGAGTTTGGTGTTAACAGGGAGACGATTCGTCAAATCTTAGTGGAAGACCTGGGCAAGAGAAAGGTCGCTTCCCGGTTTGTGCCGCATTCATTGAATGATGATCAAAGACACGAGCGTGTTCAGTACGCAAAAGACATCATTAAAACTGCTCATAGAAATAAAACTTTCTTGAATTCGATTGTAGCAGAGGATGAAACTTGGTGTTTTCGCTATGATCCCACAACTAAACGCCAAAGTGCTGAATGGAAGTCACCAGCATCACCAAAAGGCAAAAAAGTTCGTTTTCAAAAGTCAAAAGTGAAGACAATGCTTGTGTGTTTCTACGACAGCAAGGGAATTATTCACACGAGTTTGTCCCTCAGGGACAAACTGTCACTGGAAGTTTTTATTTGAGTGTTCTGGAACGCCTATGGAAGAGGATTCGCCGTGTCCGGCCCGAGTACTCAGCACCAGGCAGTTGGTTTCTTCTTCACGACAATGCACCGGTTCACCGGGCAGTTGCTGTACAAGAATTTTTAGCCCAAAAACAAGTGTGCGTGCTCAATCATCCGCCTTACTCCCCTGATTTATCCCCCTGTGATTATTTTCTGTTCCCCAAACTGAAGTTACCATTGAAAGGGCGCCTCTTTGAAGATGTTCAAGACATCCAAGGAGCTGTGACATCGAGTCTTCTGGCCATACCACAAGAAGACGTGCAGAGGTCGTTCCAGTCTTTGCTAGATCGTGCCATTCGCTGTATCGATGCAGAAGGGATGTACTTTGAATAAAATACAGATAGTACTCAAGTCTTTTGTTCCAGTTTTATTCTATAACCTCAGTCTCATTATATAATTGTCGGACTGTGTATATAGATTTCTATACACACGCGCTCACGCATGCACACACACACATATACACACAGGTTTATATATATATATATATATATATATATAAACTACTATTAACTATTTTTGTTAAATTATAGGGTAAGCAAAACATGTTTCGACATAGATCTGTTAGTATCGGAGTATTTAATCACATGCAACCTAAACACACCACTGTAGTACGCTGTACACGTAATCAATTCACATGCAGACCAAGTGTCAGACATAGATTCATTAAGTGCAAAACTATTACTATTATTATTGACTTTATGGTATTGTAAAGCATATTGAATAATTTATTTTATTATTATTATTATTATTATTATTATTATTGTCGTCGTCAGGTGTAGTAGTAGCAGTAACAACAGCAGCAGCATTAGTATCAGTAAATGTGTTATATCAACCCCAATTATATCAGTAAAAGTAAAGCAATCCCATTACAGTCCTGGACAGGCCCTGAGGGTTCCAGGAGGTTGATGCTCCCCAGATTTCTAGAAAATCAGCACATTAATGTGGTAAGGTTGTCAGCTCTAAGCACCGGTCACCTTTACCCCTCACCCAGGAAACATTCCTGGTTCTTATTTGTGTTAGAGGCTGAGTCGACCCCAGGGCCATAGTGCGACCGAAAGGATTATGTCAATGAAAAATTCCAGTGACACCATCGGGAATCGAACCTGCGACCTTACGGCTTGTAGCACAGTGCCTCAACCAACTGCACCACCGCGGGCATTAAGGAACTGTGTCTCATGATACTTTAATTGACAGTGAATGGTATATATATATTCTACAGTGGCATCTAGAAATACTTGTAAAAGGCGGTCAACTTTTTATAAACTCGACACGCGGCGATATAAACGTCCTGTAGAGTAGGGATTATGGAATATTCTACTTATATGAAATGAAATGAAATCACATCGAATGTTGTAGTTAAGTTCCAATATTATTAAGGTAAACTTTGCTGTTGAAAGAGTTAACGTGGCAGTTATGATAATTGTGTGTTCGCAGCTTTGCATATAACAGCAGATAGGACAAAGGTAAATTTATTCCTGTGCTTAAGTCGCGATGTATGGTGCAATGGACTAATAAATCTATGTGTTCTTATTCTTGGTTGTAGACGTAGGCGAGCAGTCAGCTTTATTCTCCAGGGATTGAAACTCTGCCGCTTATTTGACAGCCTGCTGTGCGGGCTCCAGATTGTGTGGCAAAAAAAGAAGAAAGTGTATATCCGGCTGAGAACTTTCTTCTAGGGTGTTGAGGATTGCTTTTTTGGTGAAACAGCATTGTGTCGAAATATAATTTTATACAGGGGCCAACAGTCTTAAGCTAACCATAAGGCCTACAGGAACGTCACTGCCCTAGTGTAACTTATAAGGTAATAAGTAAGAAATTTGTAAAATAAAAATAAATTTAAACACATAACCACAAAACACAAATACATGCAAGCACAATTGGGCTGAAGTAAGAACAATTTAAAAATGCAAAATTTACCTTCGTTTGTAGAACTACCAGTATCATAGAAATTATATCAAAAGGTAGAAAACAACAATCAGACACACAGTTTCAAAAGAGCAACAGTAGGAATTTTTTTTTTCGTCCTAGAGTTAAGGTGAATAATGTAGAAAGATTCACCCGCATCTCTCTAAATGAATTTAAATTTATATATTTTAATATGATGAATAGATAGAGGCACAATCTTAAATTTCAACACGACTTTTATAACGTATGTTTTCTGTATAATAATTACAAATGTGGCAAAAGTCTATAGCTTTGAGGTTTTATTTAATGAATTTCAATTCCTCAAAATTTGGACAGATGTTTATGTCTATTAATTTAATACACATTTAAATTAATAATTTTACAGAAAGGTAAACTTTTGCTTTAAACTTATTCATTCCGGAGAGACTTGTTTTATTCAGCTCAAATTTGATCGAAGTACTCAAAAAGATTTTTACTTTTCTGGTACCTTCTAAGGCACAACTAGAATGGCATATTCAGTAGCTATCATCTTAGATCCAAAGAAAATTTTACGAGTATTTCACATAAGCATATTTGTCTTTGTACTTTCTGTTTAATACATTTTAGCCAGTAATATAAAATCTTCTTTATTAATATACTGAAGGTAATGAAAATATTTATACATTTTTAAGATGACGTAGTCCAACTTGAAGGCTGTATTAATTATTTCGCGTTTCTAAATAGGATATTTTTATCTGATTTTTTCAGTTGCTCCACGTTTACAATAGCTAACATTACGTATATTCGGAACTTGGATATGTATAATCTTACAAGGCTTTAAACAGCTGTAAGAACGGAGTAAATATATTTATTAAATTCATTTAATTTATTGTTTTCTTAAACATAAAATTCGACTTAATTAAAATTCAGGCGTTATATTTGTCCCCCTTTAATGCAAACCTGGGAAACCCCATTTTATGCCTACTTCAGGAGAATGAAATATACCTTTTTTGCCTGTAAATTTTTGCCTTTTTGCATTGTTTATTCTTCGGCAAAATTAATTCCACAAAATGCACAAGTTTCTAAAGCGAGATTTATCGAATCGTCACATCTGGGGTAGATTCTAGTACACAGTCTCACTCTGACGGCGACACCAGTAAACTCTTTCCAACAGTAACACATATTTGCCCGACAGATGTCGTGGGTTTAGAGAGTGCGTTCTCGTTGGTTATGGTATCGATTATTCGCGAGGTGTTTGGTTATTCTTATCCCTGCTTTGTTTAATGAGGCTTTGTTAAATGCACGTCGAACGAGATGACGGAGGTCAGCTTTAAAATAGAAAGACTGAGGATAACAAATATGTTCAGTCCATAGTGTTCAACAACGTGCCAACATTCAAAACCGGGAATTACGAAATAAAACCCCGGAGAGCTGGCCTCTGCGGTATTGAATTTGTTATTCGACAGTAAGTTATGAAAAAAGAAATTTGTATCTTCTACATAAGCTACCTTTCATACACGCAAAAGGAGGAGGGTTATAGAATGACACTCAAACTAAAGAACAGATGAACGTACAAATAATTTGTTTTTGTACCTGATAAAGGAAAAAAAGCCAACATCCGAAACTTTATGTTTTAATAATATAGGACACAATGGAAAGAGTTCAGAATGTGTGTGTTGACTTAAGAAACGTTATTCTTTAAATGCAGTATTAGAGCCTAGAATTACACATGTAGACGCTATTTAAATATCGGCACTGCTGTTTGTCCTCAGTGACATACAGATTTTCTGTAGGTACCCGTAAAATGCAGATGAAAAAAATGACAATATTTTTGGAGTTACACGTTCTTAACTGGAGACTGACAGAAACATATAGAGAAAGATAACCCTTTCTATAAAGCGAAAACTTTCTGGTGAAGATAAATTCACTGAACTAGTACAGAAATCCTGCTTCTTTGAAAAAACACCACTATTCCTTTCCCTGTCTCAACAGCCCTCAAATATACTTTTTTTTTTTTTTTTGTATGGCTCGACAGCCTTATATGGGCCTGGGTCTCCTCGTTTCGTCGAGGTTTCATGGTCACACACATTTGAGACACACCACAGTCGGTAGGACTCCTCTGGACGAGGGACCAGCTCGTCGCAGAGACCTCTACCTGACATCACACAACACTCACAAGAGACAGACATCCATGCCCCCGGTGGGATTCGAACCCACGATCCTAGTAAGCGAGCGGCCGATGACCCACGCCTTAGACCGCACGGCCACTGGGATCGGCCAAATATACCTTATCCTAAGCCAAATAAACCCACATCAAATTTTTACAGCCTATTAACTTAAGATCCCCTTAATATTAGTTCTCCTCCAAGCATATGTCTTTCAAGAAGCGTTTTCCACTCAGATATTCAGATTTTCCCTTCTCTTTCATTATGCTCTATGTCCTGCCCATGTCATCCTTTAATGATCTAGCAAATTTCGTGAAGTGTAGAATGACGAAGCTCCCGTCTGTGTTACGTTCTCTAGCGTCTTATAATTTTCTGTCTACGAGGTATAAAATTTTCCTCAGCATTATGTTCTCAGACACCCACGAGCCTACAGATTCTTCTTCCCTAGGTCTTCCAAGTCGTCCCTTTCATTCAGGGTTTCCCACCAAAATCACTATGCATTTCCCTGCTCTCCCTTACTTGCTACATGGTCTTTAACCTCATATTCCTTAATTTAATAACCCGAATTACATTTTATGAATACTCCATTTCAATTAAGCTTCTGAATATGCAGTGTTCTGCAGCTTCTTCTTGTTTCCTCCTTCTCATTTCCAAAACTTCTCCTCAGACTCCGTTCTGTAACATATTTAGGCTATGTTTTTTCCTTAATGAGAGACCATATGAAGCAAAAAGCAAAATCCAAATTTTTAAAAATGGTTATATTTTTAGATTGCAGACAAGAAAGTAAGAATCTGAACTGATTGGAAATAAAACTTCCATGAATTTGTCTCTTCTACTGCGATGTTTTTATCCATGACTATGAATTTATTGTAGTGAGTTCAAATATTTTAAGCACTTACTTAGTTTAGCTCGAAAGATTGTAAATACTCTTACGTAAAACTATTATCATTAAATAAATAGATATGTAAACATAAATAATCATATATGTAAACAGATGGAAGCTTGTTTCACTATTAATATCGGCAATAGGTGACTTTGAGCATTTTGTCATCTATTCAGGAAACTCGGTAGTGATAGTTGTGGATGATTAAATACACAAGATGTGAAATGTGGGTATAAAGCAATAATCATCTTTTAAGTACTTCGAAAACCCTAAGACATACTAAGAGGGTTTCGTATAAGTAATT
Organism: Reticulitermes speratus; assembly: GCA_021186555.1. Taxonomy (NCBI): domain Eukaryota; kingdom Metazoa; phylum Arthropoda; class Insecta; order Blattodea; family Rhinotermitidae; genus Reticulitermes; species Reticulitermes speratus. Next base: position 50,017,866 of record JAJKFL010000001.1, read on the forward strand.
TTTCTCATTTTTCCCAAAATTTTTCTTTCCGATATACATTTAACTGGTTGTGATCGAGATGCGCGTATACGAGCTTGTAGGCATTCACTTAACTGTCAGTTATTTCTGTCTGAATTTAACATAAATTGAAATGTTTATGTATTTTAGTATAATTTACCAATATAATATTTTATGATAATGCCTTCATCGTTTCTGTAGTTGTTTCATTCGTACAGACGGACATAAGTTATAGTAGACAGGCATGCGAATTGACGCACGGAGAAATTTTGGCAGCTTCTTCACACGGTTATGAAAAGCGCCTGAAAGGCAGTGGGTAAAAAAAGGTAGAATGTAGGAAGTGTGCCTGTACATACTACACTGTACATATACTTACACTGTACACCTCATTACTTTACTCACTGTTCTGGTACTGTAAAGTAATATACACTTAATAAATGAATATTCTAGAATTCATTTACATGTAATCAGTATAACAGTAACCTCATGACTTGCGTCTATAGAATAACTTAAGATTGATCATTTATAGTAAATACACATTTACTTAGTTTTAGTTTTTTAAGATCTACATATATCAGCTTAGACCCTAGATGTTCATTTATTCCAATATTTAACAAGTAAGCAGTTATTTGACAGGCGAAATCCATATTTATAATATCCAGAAATCTGATTCGTAAAGGATGCTATGCATGATGTAATAGTTACTCTTTTACACGTAGTGTCTGTTTTAATTGTCCCTGAGCACTGCGGCTGTTACGATATCCTTATCGCGTAAGAAGCCTGATCTGCCGGGAATTTAGCCTTGTTTCGCCCTTCAATGAAACTTTTATTTCATAGACGGTTTTCGAAGTGCTCTAACCTGCTAGCGGACATGGGCTTCCTACGTGATAGAGCCTCATACTCAGAGACAAGAAAAAACGTATTTAGAGATGTCATTTGTTTTTGTTTCATTTTACAAATTCAGAACAGGGACAAGAGGAGGACTGCTGTGACTGCAGTAATACATATTCTGGTTCCATAAAAGTCGGAAATTTCCTAGTAACTGATCGACTGTTACTGTAATATAGCACATAACACCCTGCCCCATGGATTTAATTAAATTTATACTCGTATTTACCAAATTAAGATTTTATTGCATTCAAAATATGTTGCCTTTTCTATTCCCGCTTTCACCGTATTTAATTATCTGTTAGAACAATGTAGAAGGAACATACATTTGTAACACAATAATGGAAATTACGTAGACATATTTGACTGAGGACGATAAGGAGAATATCTTTTATGAAAACTGCCATACGTTCGGTATGAGTCTACACTTTATATGATCCTTAATTTGTACATTTCTATTCATAGAGCAATCAACAACCGGACAGCCTAACCGTGTTTCCCTGTGCTTGGATGTGGGGCGCCCCTTGTCGCCAGATTCACGGCTGGACATCAGATCTGCTGTGCAGGGTTTAGCTGTTAGGGACAATTCGATGTGACCTTGAGATTACTGGTCTTAAGTATAAATATATGACGATTAACACCACACACGTAAATTCTTGTTTAAAATTCATGCCTGTTTTATTGCATTCAAAGTTAAGCATCAAAGTTCCTGATAATTTTTAATGATGATGTCATCAAATTTTCAACACGTCTTGGTCTGGTTGGGTAGTTTCACCACACTAAAATTACGTTTGTAAAGAAGACCTTACGTGATATTTCGCTCGAAATGTGACCGAATCTGATACATTGTTCCGGTATTCGGAAAAAAAATTATTTTTTAAATTTATAGTTGGTGTGGGGGAAATTTGACTTCCTTTGAAATCTGTGGTCTTTTGGGTAATCACACGGCGTCGTGTGGTAATTATTTACCGACGTTTCGGGACAACGTATCGGTCCCATCTTCACTGGTCAAGATTCCAAGATTCCTTTCCTCTTGGAATCTTGACCCGTGAAGATGGGACCGATACGTTGTCCCGAAACGTCGGTAAATAATTACCACACGACGCCGTGTAATTACCCAAAAGACCACAGATTTCATCAACATCGCGGCGGAAGCCTGAAATCAAGGTTGACTTCCTTTATTGGTTGTCTCTCGAGAGCTGGGTATCAAGATATTCTGCTTGTTAGAAGTATGATTTTCTTATCAGAGCAACTAATTTTAGAATATTTTTCCGTTCCCTCCTACTTTGCCTATTGGGATTAGAAACGCGAACCGTCAAACCGCCTGTGTGAGTAACAAACGGTGCAGAGATTAGAACCGTCTGTTACACACATGTTCTGTGCTGCTTTTTTCAACCACTCTCCAAGACTGATATCGAACCAGGGCTGCCAAGGGATTTTGTGTTATAAACCAGCATCGCTCTATATGGGTGTCTTCAGTAACGCTTGTACCTTAATGTTTCTAGGTTTACTTTTGAATCAAAGAGAAAAAAGAAAAGTGTTAACGATTTACATAAATAGACGTTAGACTTTACGTTGGCTTAAATTTTTTAATTTTCACCTCTTTGTGCATCTGTGATTGTGTCTAGGTTACGATCACTTAACAAATCGTAGCAGAGTACACAAGACGTATGTGTTGTGATTGAAAACTCTTACCGTAATCTGGCAAGTTTCACTTAAAACAAAAATATAATTAATGAATATTTTCACTAGGATTCAAAAGAAAGTACCACAACAGCGAGAATCGCAGGATTATATCAACAGTAAAAATGAAAGAATTGAAACAACCTTAAAAAAACGCTTACACAATATTGCCAATGAGAAAGAAGAGAAAGAAGCTGAAGAGGAGCAATGTTTTAGAATCCCGGAAGTTACGTGAGTTGAAATGGCAAGTAACAAGAATACGCAGAGGCGCCCTCACTGCACTCCTACCTCATGCTCTGTCGAGGGTAATTTCCGGTCTCTAACCCTGTCACGTGATCCAGGAACAAGACGGAGAAGAAAATCTTCCAATTCTCGGCACTTAAAAAAATCATTTCCGGGCCAGGAGATGAAGTTCAACCACCAGATTTCTCGAAGCATAAAATGCCGGTTTGGTCAGATGTACCGAAAACAAAACAGGGGCGTAACATTTTATTTTTATTCTCTTCTAAATGTAGAAGGGTAAAACATTTTGTTTAAATTTTATATTGGAAATCAGGAAACTTTAGTTGTGGTATTTTAAAAATACCTACCATCGGCTGCACAATCTGAGTACTTACACAGCTCTCCTAAAAATAAATGTAAGAGGAAAGACATTGATAAATTAATTCAAGATATATATTTATGGGTTAATATAGGCCTAAATATCAATTTCATAATGATGTTTTTCGAATTTTAAAGGGGACTACAGAAGGAGAAATATGAGCACATAGATCAAACCTTTTCCTGCTATCAACTAAGTTACATCAGAGCTAACAAATTTTATCTCGTTTCTGTATGTTTTGTTGATTGTATCATAGCTTGCTAATCAATGCAGGTCGCTGAATAAATAACTGAATACATCTGCTAAAATTCAGATTCTCATAGCCCTATATGAAAGCAGTATTAATTACTTTATATTTCTAATTAGGATATTGATGTATTATATTTCCATTCTCTCCATGGATACAGTTGATAACAGTACATATTCACTGGGAGCTTCAACACACATATATCCATATTCGTTCAAGAAATGGACAAACTTTGATTTTAAAAAGCAACGAAAATAGTAAACACGGTTATTTAATTCGTTTCATTCATCTGTTTTCTTATAAATAAACAACTTTAATGCTAGCGGCATTTCAATCTCTTTTTTTTCCAATTTAGTAAAAACGGAAAAATAACTTGTTACGACTAATCCAGAGAAAGAAAGATATCTTGTTCGTTTGTTCTTTCCTTTTCTTTTCATTCTCTTTATTGTTTGGTAAGTTTTTTCTTTTCATCAAATTAAGTGGTCCCAGGAACTGCTATGTTTCTAAGGTGAGCTTTATCGGATTGATGCTGCTACATCTGGGGTAGATTCCAGTACACAGTCTCACCCTGACGGCAAATCCACTGAACTATTTCCTACTATAGTACGTATTCTCCCGGCAGATGTCGTGGAAGTAGGGAATGCTTTCTCTTTAGTTACAACATCGATCATCCATGGGGATGTGCTGAATAATCGTACATGTTTTCACTTACCAATTGTTAGGGACCCGTGTTTCGTAAACTTTCTACTAAGTTCAAACTTGTAAATCTTACATTACGATGATTGTTATTGGTTTAAGGATGCTTAGTTAAATTCACAGGTTACATACGAAGTTTAAAGGGAAGAGGACGGAGAAGTCTATGGTCACGGCCATCTTAAAGCAGAGGAACTAACGAAAAGGCAGTTGCCTTTGTCTAGGCTGCTGGCCTGCAACACGAGATTCGAAATCAGTACATACAGTTTGCTGGGCAGGAGTGTTAATTCTATGCTGTGGTATTATTTATTCTAAGGGCGAGGTGACGTAAGAAGGTTTTTGCCGCTACAGAATTTATTTTTATTGTACTTATAATGAAGGATATGGAAGGAGGTTAGCTCGATGGAAGGAAAAGTTTAGTATTCTTACTTTCTACTTACTACGTGACCAGTCTTTGCCTGGGGTGATGTATAATCCTTTTGTGGGTAAAATTACAATGTGTCACAAAACGTATCTTACAATTACACGAATATGGTTAACTCAAGTATCTCTCTCCACTAGAAATTATAATTAGTCAGAAAACAGAATTATGCCAATGCCGTTTACAATACACGTAACGTAAGAAGGCACAATTTATGTATCTTTGCTGTAGCCTACAATTGTAACCATTCTTTGCCCAAAATTCTCTTCTGTATTTTAAAAATAAAATATTTTATTTTCAGTGAACTATTCCATGTGTAACTTGCAACTTTTAAGATCCATACTTACTTGTTTTTCCTTAGAAACGTAACTTTTGTCTGATCTTTAGTTTAATATATTTTCTGATGAAGAAGACTTCGTATTGCTTGAATAGGATAGTTGTAGACATTCCTTTCATTTCCGTCGAATGTATAATACTTTGAAAATGACACACTCTTTCAAGATATTTACTAATGTTTAGCATATGAATATCTTTACAACATACCGACTATCTAGTAGGAAACGAAGAAATCTTACAGAGCGTCACCATGGAGGAATTAATAAAGTTTATTCTTTTACATTATCAGTATGTACACCACTGCCCTTTAGCTGTGGAAATTGTTGTTTATATTTCCTCAGTCACAAAAGCTCCTTTAACCTGTATAGTGCATCATCAGTTACACCCAATGCTATATCATCATACTTCAGTCGCCATCCATGTGTGATTGTCACTAAATCATGGCTACCATTAGATACGAGCACAGAAGTAGATAACGTCACAGAGAACACACATTGTCTGTAGTGTCATACGTTCGGCTCTCGACTGTCTCTGTCTGGATGATCAATTATTTCTTCAGTCTAATCTCGTACCTTCCAGAAACACATATATTTCTTTTTTTATTAAACCAACGATGCTCACCCGGTCCTTGGGTTTTAATGCGTATGTCACAGAGAATACAGCAAGAATGGCAACCGTGGCAACAGAGGGTGGTACACACACAATAAAGCTGTCAGCTGTTCGTGCACAGAGCCCGAGCCCTTTTCTGTGGACCCGTTTTGGTTATATTTGACACGGCTCATCCATAATAATCCTGAAACTACTACATAAATTTCAATCTCCTATAAAATATTTTTGATTACAGCTTGCCAGAATCAAACACAGACACTATCTTTCATTTATAATAACAATAATAATAATAATAATAATTATTATTATTATTATTAAGGATAGATGAATTTGATAACAGAACCGGGCCTAGAAGTTTTGTGTTTCAACAGAAAACAAGTTAAATAAAGTGAATCTTAGTAAATTTCACGTTATTAGCACCGTGCATCTTTACTAAACAGATTATATCAAACCAACTGATGCACAATTAAAAGCCACTTTTTATTGTAGCTTTTATAAAATGTTTGTACCCCTACATAAGTTTCAAACCCCCTGACGATGAACTAAGGTTTGAAACATATGTAGGGGTACAAACATTTTATAAAAGCTACAATAAAAAGTGGCTTTTAATTGTGCATCAGTTGGTTTGATATAATCTGAATCTTAGTAAGTACATACAGAGCTGAAAGAAGCTGTCACAAGTTTGCGCATGCGTATGAGCGAAGAATTCAGTATCTGTAGGCACATTACAGTAGGTCTCCTGGTTTTAGGGAGTACTCAGCCATCCTAAGAGCCTTTTACATGCGAATAAAAGGATTTAGCCTATCGGATTGATATTTATCCTGCATGTGTTCCTATATTTACTGACATATATGCAGGACACAAATAAAAATAGAAATTCTGATAAATTTTCGATCACATTTATTTTTGTTCCACTCTAAAATTAGACTACCACTTTATTAGCATGAGTACAAACACTTGTAAACATTGAAATTGTTTATTTCCACACCAACTTATGCACATTAACTTATAAAATTAAAATTATTTTACCCCTATACGTATTTCGGCGTTTTGAAACGCCGAAATACGTATAGGGGTAAAATAATTTTTAATGTTATAAGTTAATGTGCATAAGTTGGTGTGGAAATAAATAATTTCAATTGTGACAAGATGCACGGTAAATACAATGTAAAGGTTAAATTGTAAACATTTTCCAATACAATTATACTTCAGGCGGCACTGCAGACAAATGCGTACAGAGGGCGGCTTATTAACCATAATCAGGAAAGTCGTTAAATTTATAACATTACTGTAATATCTGTTGATACTCCAACGACAAGTAACTGGCAGGTTTCATTTCAACATGTCTCTTCTACGGATAAATCTACCATTACATCCCTGAGGGATATTTTGTTATCTTGATTTCACTGAATATGCAGGCTGTTAACTAGGAAAGTTCTAGTAAGACAGCTTCGTATTATGGGGCATAAACATAACCGTATGAAGTAGCTTCTACCTGTAAAGAAGTATTCCTGCTATGCTCACATACGCCATGTTTTATGTTCATTATGATGGCTCCCGAAAAAGCGCCCTGAGCATTTATAATATTGAGCACGCTCTCCTTTAATTAGTGTAAAGACAGCGCCATAAAATACTCAGTGCTTTAATGTGACTTACAGGTAAATTTTTCACAGCGATTAAAATCCTAATCCCCGCTAAAGCATGCAATTAAATGCTTTATTGCGTGTCTTGTCATTGTTCCTTACAAGCATGTATATTTGCCTTTTTTTTTGTACAAACAAAAGACACACCGACAAACATCCCAATATCCAGAATAACAAAACAAGCTTTGCATAGAAATCTGAATACACATGAACAATGAGCATTGCCTTATTTAAAAGCATTACGAAATAAAAACAAGCGGTAGATAAATGCGAGATTTTTATTTGTTTCGAAATGTCAAATGCACTTCTTACAGCAATTTCGTCAACTGACTTTGTAACATATGGAATGGGGCAGGTCATATAAATTTCCTTGGACGAAAGATTGATTAGATTATCTGCTGTTTATTTATTTTTTTTCCTATGGCTCAACAGCCCCTTTTCGGGTGCCTAGGCCTCCTCATTTCGAGGCTTCACGATCACACTATTTAGACAACACCACACTCGGTAGGACTCCTCTGGGCGAGGACCAGTCGTCGCAGAGACTTCTACCTGACAACACACAACACTCACAAAGACAGACATCCATGCCCCCGGTGGGATTCGAACCCACGATCCTAGTAAGCGAGCGGCCGAAGACCCACACCTTAGACCGCGCGGCCACTGGGATCGGCATCTGTTGTTTATATTCCTGAATGATGTAAGAATTTTACGTCATGTACGTTCCCTTTATGTGACACGACTCTGTTTCATTAATTAACAGACAGATGTTTATAATTTGCCTTAACTGCAATCGTTATCGTGATTGTTAAGTGAAATATAGTTTTTCAGTTAAATACCTTCGATATTAACTTAATGGAAGACATTTCGTTGCCCGTACTGCAATTAAAACAACTACGCGATTATTATACAGGCCTAATAGAGAGTTACATGTACATCTCTCAGTCTTACTGGGCCTTCACAAGGCTAAGTGTAAACTATATTATAATAAAGAAAGTACGTTTATTTTCTTAATTAAAATAAAGTTTTGCACTTAACCTAATGATGGTCCCTTAAAACCGAAATAGAGACACGTAGCTCTGTGTTACATAATAAAGGCATTTTCGTGTTTAATGCTAGTTTCAATAATTATATAACCTTCAATATTAAACTGATTTCAGATACACGAAAGTATTAAAGGTAATTAATATCGCGCCAGTACTAAATCATGATAGAGAAATATTTAAATTTCGCACATTTTAATCCCTTCTACACTTATAAACATAAAGACAGGTTTACAATCCTCGATATTAGGAAATTATTCGTGGTGTATTTTTTAAAATACTATGCTATCATTCTTCAGGAGGGGAGAGAAAAACATCAAAAATCCTAATTCAGAAAATTCGGTTTATGGACGTAAATGTGAAACTGAATCCTGTCGAATATGAAGTACATTGCATTGGTTGTCGCATTGTGTGTCACGTCTTTTTTAAGCATGCTGTATAATAGATTTAATTCAAAGCTTCCTTAATGTTTCTTAGAGGTGACACGTGAAGCTGAAGTGTGGCACATTTGGATACGATGTGGATTGTGGAAACGTTTAGTTGATAAAACAAACCTCTTCATCAGTTACTGCCTATTGTCATTGTGATGTGGATTATTATAAGCTGTAACTCCAATGGAGAGTCCGTGGGTTAGGTGGGTACTAAGAAAATATAGGAAATGTGTACACAGAATTATAGTCACTGAAAGGAAGACACGTGACGAAGGAAGCGACTTATTATTAATGAGGTTAAACAGATGGTCTTGTATGGTTAGTTCAAAATACAGCTAATGAAGGAGAAGTAAAACGTCATATTTCTTAAGATATGTGGCTTCATGCGTAGTGTAATACACGCTTTGAAAGACAAATAATTGTCGCTCTATAATATTAGCTTTCAGTTTAATACAAAAAAAAACCTCTCTTCATGACTGATAATTTGCTCGACATTCGTGCGCCGTTTAATATATAACGCAATCCCTGGTCGTGTTATGTTTCGGCTTGGGTCAAGATGAGCCAAAATGTGCGAGCAAACAAATTAGAAGAATGTCGTGAATATTTTCTTTCAATTGAAAACTTATGGAACTTAATCATCTTTGTACAGTTTACTTTCACAATTAATTATCGAAATAAAGGTAATCTGCCTTTTCTTAAGTAAATACACGCTAGGGGAGATATACATAGGAATGAAGGTAAAGCTCCATTTATTCCGTATCCTCCAGTAAGTGAAAGTGTGCGATTAGTTGCGCGATCTGACGTCTGTATTTACCCACCTACAAAAACCCCCCAGTAGCCACTGATGTTGGGCAGATCCCGCGGCCATTCTGGACACATTGGCGCAGAGAATAATGCAGGTTCCCGCCGCAAATCGAAACCTGATTGGTCTGTTGCCTAGTCCCTGGTCTTGTGTAGTCACTGCAACAACTGAGCTGCTAGATCTCACTAATTTAATAATCAAACGAGTAGAGTATAAAGAAGACAATCTGACCCCTATCTTCCTCTGCCCGACTTGTCGCCGACGTCGGTGGAATAACGGAACGGCCAGACAGTCAGTCAGTCAGTCAGAGGGTGACACTAAGGGAACAGAGCAGTACAAAAATGCGACTGCAGTGATAGTCGGAGGATTACAAAGGAGAATGGGGCATTAAACTAAATCACCTCATACCCTCGTCACACAAAACACAGTTTCGCGCCTTGGCAGCTCCCCCTCGACTAGTTTCGTTGTAACTGCATACTCTGAGACACATAAAAGTAGATCATTTGGATGAGCACGGTTCTAACCCCGTAATTGCAAGAACACTAAATCCTAGAAGTTCGTTCAGGAAGCGTCATCTACTGCTTAGGTAAGGTGTGAGAAAATCCCAGTACGGTGGCAACTAATATTTTTAAGTTCTCAGTATGGAACTTCTTTCAAGTCACCCTTCTGGCGCTTACGACTTATCATCATCATCATCATCAATAACAGCAACAACAATAAGGCTAAATGAGCTTCTGGTGATAATTTAATAAATGATAATTAAAAGGAAAACTTTAAAATTTATGGCAAAATAAAACTGGACTAAAGCATTTATTTTATTAGTTGTGGTTTTAGAAGTTCAAAGAGTGCAGCAGGGATAACTCAGGAACTACAAATCATAGTAAACCAATTAGACACACGGCTAGTAAGAGGGTACGTACATATAAATGTTTGGGATAAGCTAAAACCCAGCCGATCCCAGTGGCCGTGCGGTCTAAGGCGTGGGTCTTCGACCGCTCGCTTACTAGGATCGTGGGTTCGAATCCCACCGGGGGCATGGATGTCTGTCTCTTGTGAGTGTTGTGTGATGTCAGGTAGAGGTCTCTGCGACGAGTTGGTCCCTCGTCCAGAGGAGTCCTACCGACTGTGGTGTGTCTAAAAAGTGTGTGATCATGAAACCTCGACGAAAAGAGGAGGCCCAGGCCCAGATAGGGCTATCGAGCCATAAAAAAAGCTCAAACACAGTGTCCGTGTACAATGTAACTTGTACACAATATCTGGTAATAATATTGCTTTAAGGGTTGTTAGATCGTCTGTGGCTAACGTGCAGGAATTTTATTTTAGATCTTTCCGGTGAAGTTTATGATTTGACTGATGGTTCGTATTGCCATCTCACCTACATAAACGAGGACCTGGAGACCGAATTATTACGGTACAGCAATTATATCTTTAGACGAGAAGATACGCACAATATTATCTTCGGCGATAGATGGAAGTAAAATCTCAGCCTTACTTTCGGCCAAAATACTCTCGCAGAAAGGCACTCAGTACTGTCTGGGTGGGTCTCCGTACGTACTACTTGGTAGCTTATGCCTCAATCGCAAATTTAATTCAAATTTTACGTAAAGATAAGCCACACAGTAAGCGTGCGTGTCATTTTATTTAACATGAGTAGCATACTTCAGACGTTCTATTTCAAACTGTATTGAATACAGAAATGTCCCCTTATTATGTCTTCCAGATTGCGGGCTGTAGTTTACTGTCAAGAGAGCATGCTAACTGGCAAACAGGTTGTGTGTTTAAATCATTTGAACTTAAGTTGCCACGCACGCTGTAGATGTTCTGCAATACCGCAGTAGATTTTACCGGTGGCAGCTACTCTCGCATCTCGTCCTCACTTAAGGTAGTTAGTATGCTTACAACTCACTTCTTGTTAACAAGGCACAGTTGCTATAGTGTCCGGAAACTACTCATTGGTCCTTCTGTCTGTAAATAGTACTACTAAACTAATATCCGTTTATCCACGGCCCATCCTTCTGCGTCTTCAAGCTACCTACGGGCATCATTTACGATATATATCTTGCTAAGAACACAATTTCCCCTAACACCTTCCTAGACAAAGGCTGCGGCAAATCGGAGTTAAAGCTGAAGCTTCGTAGTCCTTCTCTATCTCCGTTTTCATATCATATCGATGTATGTAACCCTGATGATGGAAAAAAAAAACAAGAATCCAAAGTCTTTATTTTTTTTCAAATCAATTTTAACGCGACTGATTTTCCTGGAGTATTTCAGAACATCTATTTTCTGTATGTGTCTTGAAGCTTTTAGGGTGGCAAAATTCAATAAAATCATCTCCGGCTGACAGCCGCGTCATGTGGTTTAAATCAAGGGACACTTCAGACACCGACAGACTCTGACGATGAAGACGGAGTCGGTTAAATTAAAAGACTTGACGCGGCCGTCAGCCCGAGAAGATTTTGTTCAATTTACTAGTCGTGTAGGTTTAAACTCTTAGGATAATTTACTTTAAATTCTAAAGTGGGTTTATTGGTGGAGGCCTTAGCGATTTCGGAGAAGACAATTTTGTCAGTAAACCGAAAGGAACGATTCATTACGCTAGTAACAAGACTGTTTAACTCAGAAAGCTTGTAAGTCATAACACTGAACCAGAGCAGATGGTAAAAAGGCCAGGAATAAATTTTAAGGGACACAAATTCTCGGCTTTTTGCCTGGAGTGACTATGAGAGACAGCGAGAAACTTCAAACCAGACAGCCGGGAAACAAATCCGTACATGATCTGGGTACGTCCCACCCGAAAAATTATCTAGCCGAACTTTTTTTTCAATAGCTCAACAGCCCCTTGGGGGCCTAGGTCGCCTCATTTTCGAGGCTTCACGATCACACTCAGACACACTACACTCGGTAGGACTCCTCTGGACGAGGGAACAGCCCGTAGTAGAGACCTCTACCTGACAACACACAACACTCACAACAGACAGACATCCATGCCCCCGGCGCGATTCGAACCCACAATCCTAGTAAGCGAGCGGACGCAGACCCACGCCTTAGACCGCACGGCCACTGGGATCGGCAGCCGAATACTTTACAGAACAATAATACCACATAGTTCTAGATCCTCTGCTTGTACGTCATTTTTTATGTGGCGATATAAAAAATTGGCTTATTAATTACATTTAAATGGCCAAATTTCGAGTTTCTGTGAAGATTAAAGGTATTTTATGTGGCAGTAATAAATCAAGATATTAGTAACTTTTGTGAATGCCTAACGTTGTTTACGACATGTACCTTATGATAAAAATATACTAATTTTTTTTGCACGAAACATTGTCACACGAGCCATAGTTCTAATTAGTACGTCATGGAAAATATTTTCAGATTTGCATCAAGAAACTCATATTCGGGAAGCCGTGCTGATCACGCTATCTTTTATCTCAGACATTATATTATAAATTATTTCATTTGTTATTCGGAGCTACAGCTTTCGATGTGATTTCATTTCATTTCATATAAGTAGAATATTCCATAATCCCTACTCTACAGGACGTTTATATCGCCGCGTGTCGAGTTCAAAAAAAGTTGACCACTGTTTACAAGTATTTCTAGATGCCACAGAGAATGCATATATACCATTCACTGTCAATTAAAGTATCATGAGACACAATCCCTTAATACACGCGGTGGCGCAGTTAGTTGAGGACACTGCGCTACGAGCCGGAAGGTCACGGGTTTGATTCCCGATGGTGTCATTATAATTTTTCGACATAATCCTTTCGGTCGCACTATGGCCCGGGGTCAACTAAGCCTCTACAGAAATGAGTACAGAAATATTTCCTGGGAGGGGGGGGGGTAAAGCGGCCGGTGCTAGGGCTGACAACCTTACCACATTCATGTGGCGATTGTCTAGAAATCTGGAAGCCTCAAACTTCTGGAACTTTAAGGGCCTGCCCAGGACTGTAATGGAAATGCTTTACGTTTCCTTTACAGTCCCTTAATATGTGGACTATTTTAAAAATGTAATGAAATCTATTATTCCAGTGAATGTTGTGTACTTGAAGGTACGATAAAATATTTACGAATGTTCCAGACTGAATATACAGCAGACATTCTCTGGTATCTGGTGTATTCAGACGGTCTTTGAATGTGGTGAGCAGAGGAAATTGACGCGTGAATGAAATGACACGTCTATGCCCTTATTAACAATGTGATGATCAATTTACGTGAAAACCCAAGGATTTAGTGTCCAATTTTGGGTTGTGCACGATCTGTACATGGTACTACAAAAAACTGGGTTTGTTTCAGAGTTTGACGTGTGTTATCTTTAGACAGTAGCACAGTAGTAATTGTGGATTTCAGGTACAAAACACAGCTTAAAATATACCAATTATATCCTAGGAAAGCAGCCATAAAGCAAAAAATGTGATGTGAGATTTACGGCAGTAAGTGTCGAGATTACAGCCTTACTGAATGGGAGGTAGAAGAATAAAAATATTTCGGAGAACGTGCCGCCAGTGTCTTTAGGGAGGCAGTAGAATTCTCCGAATCACTGGGTTACATCTACGAAACAACACAACACATTCCAGTAGACCGAAGTCTTAGCAAAACCTGACTTGTACAAGGCGTTCAGAATTTTATACCTCCCCGCTTTATTTTCAGAATTCCACAGTGTAAAGCCCTCACCTTTTACGAAGCTTTAAGTGTCACTATATGGAAAGGCTGTGTATAGATGCATAGGTAGAAGTTTTTTATACCGGTTAGAGTTTTTCAGGTTCGTTATTTGAATACTTCTTCGAATACCTGCTAGTATAATTCTCATTTCTTATTTACGTACTGATTTAATCAAAGAAAATTCTGATATTGTGTTAAAATAGTTCAGGGCTCCTTTGTTTCTATATCCTTCCCAATTAATCTCTGGCTTTAAGTCAACAAACAATCAGGGACAGAGCATAGAAGGAATTTGAAAAGTAAATGTATGCTGAAATATTTGAATTACCACAGTAGTGGGAAAATTGCCTTTTGTCAGTACGGAATTTATGTACTTAAAAACAAGGTGGAAATAATACATATCTGTAACACATGTGTTTTGGAAAGGAACAGGTACAACTTTGAAATTAAAGCACACATTGAAGACCAAGTCATAGAGGTGAAGGTCATATTAAACCTGTGACAGGGGAATAGGGAAGGGTGTGTGAGGTGGTTTGAAATGGGTCATTGGCGTGTGTATTTGTCACGGCAATAAACGTCCGGACTACGTAAAAGACTTAAATTCTAACACCTGAATATCTTCTAGTCGGTAAAGAATCAAATATTGAGGTTTCGGGCTTCGTGTTTTATTAAAGATTTAAATTTTATTACTCTAATTGTTTCAGTGAAAAATAATTTGGAAATGTTTAAAGATTTTTAGTAACCTGAAAGAATAAATATAGAAATGAGAAAAATTACTATGTTAGAAGATACTGTAATGAGTAAGAAGCACATCTTCTGAATGGATACGAGTGAGCTGGGTGAAGGCGGTATTGTTGTCTGAATATATTGAATGAAAGTCTCTGGATCAGCAGGGACATAAAATGCTCGCCACTTTCTCTCTGGGGTATTAAGGTAACTCCAGGAGGGTATATCGGGAGGCGGCGAGGAAGCAGCTGATCCACCAGGCTGCTTGGGGTCACACAGTTACACTGTTATGGAGAAACTAAATGACTCGGAAGATTCATGGGGATATATTTCTCCATTCTTGAAGTATGGCACGGGTCTTAAGCAACTAATCTTAGTGCAAGAATATTGTTAGTATTAGTGTTGTATTAGTAGCAATAGTATTATTGATACGCAAATGCAGAATATTGTGCTAGTTGCAAGATTTAACAGCAAGGAATACTAAAGCAGGCATGATGATGTAGCAAATCGATTCAACAAGCTATCTGCTGAAAAACAAAGAATTTCATTCACATATTTGTACACATACCCCGGATGGTATTGTAAAGGATGAGAGACACACAATTTACGGGAACCGAACATTAATAACTGATGAAAAATACAGTGAAACGGATCTAATATTTCATTAGCAAACAGCGACAAATAATTACAAACAAACCGATATAGCTGCCCCTAATGCCGAGAAGATTGAATGTAACGTAACGATTAAATCCAGATGTACAAGGAATTATTATATAAAATGGCACATAGAACAGATGGCAATATACTAACACTTTTGTCAGTATCTGGGTTTCAGTGCCGGAAACAATAGGCTACACAAGACTTTCAGGTCGCTAACCCTGCAAGATGGGATTGCCAACACTCATAGGAGAGCACTGATGGAACATGCCACATTACCTGCAACTTTTCAGTCTCAGTAAACATTTTTAACAACATTAGTAATTACTTTCTCAGAAAGTATTAAATTTTAAAGCAACCAGTTTAGCACTTGAAGGGAAAAGCCAAAATATAATAATAATAATAATAATAATAATAATAATAAGGAAAACTGTGAAGAGGAACTTTCGATTCTTAGTAGAAAGCATAAGAGATGGTTATAATAACCAGCCCAAGTTGAATAAACGTTAAGAAGAAAAATGAAAATTTAGTGGACAGTGGCCTTTGTATACGTCTCCTGGTTTAAAGTTAAATATCTCGATAATCCGCTCACAGAATTTCGGTTTTCCTTTGAAATTATGATAATTTTCTGAGTGTCTATTTGCGAACAATTCACAATTGATATTTTTAGGTGACTGGGAACTTTTCTTTCATATGTTGACTTCGGCTTTGCATTTTAAAGGATTAACCTACAGAAAGAAATTCCAAATCTGAATGCCAAAATTCTGATCGAAAATTGACATAATTGTTTGGTTTAAAACGAACAGCTTAAAATCGAATCTGCAAGCCAAACAATTGCTGCGCAGGATTACACACTGAATGCCAGATACTGGAAATTACAGATGACATTAAATGCAGAAAGTTCCATCAGTTTGATGAGACAATGAAAACATAAGAGCCGATGTCTAGCTGCAGGTAAGCAATGGCACAGAATATGATGATAAAATCTGGACAAAATTGCCTCTAAGTGTACCAGAAAAGTATACGTAAAAATGTAAAGGATGAAAAGTACAAATTTATGCCTAAACCAACTGAAAAAATTCCAGATAAAGAAATCCCTATAATTTGGAACGAAGGTATTTTTCTATAGAGAACCACAATATAGAATAAAGCTGACAACAAACTTCGAGGTACAAGGCAGACATTATCTGCTTATTGTTTTTCTGTACCATCTGTTAAACTAAACGCTCAGTGAAGGAAGAAGCCGAAAAAATTAAGGCAGTAAGGAGAAATGCCGATTGAATTATGCTTACCGCGCTTGACCATCAAGATGATATGAATAATGACGGTGGGACTGGAAGACTATCACGAGCGTTTCAAAGAATTCAGTAGATAACTCCAGTAAATTCTGCAGCATAGAATGACAGAAGGCGACCATTCTGGGATGGCCACATATTTTGAGGGAGATGACGAAGCAGCATGTCATTTCATGTATAATGCAAATCGTGTATGTTATGACATTGTGAGCCCTATGAACAAGGGTTGACACCGAATCATAACAGGTTGACCTATAAGTTTAAACGTAATAGTAATAGTAGTAGTAGTAGTAGTAGTAGTAGTAGCAGTAGTAGTAGTAGTAGTAGTAAATGACAGGTAATCCAAGTAAAAAATAATCAATAGGAAGAGTGAGAGTGAGAAGGATATGCCAGAAACACTGACATGTTAAAGATGATTGTTATGTGGGTTATAAATGCAAGTAACAGAGAGTCATAAAGGGTGTTAATTTTGACAGTAATGAACCTCTGGATTTTCTTAGAGGAAATTCAGTTGTAACAACATTATACAAATATATAGCTTAATCACATGCAATACCAAAATTTTTGATTAAACTATGGTTATAATTGCTGGTTGTCATTCACGAATTCCAAACACATTAGTTATGTCTGGTGTATACAAAGCAGGAATACCTGTGTATCTATATATTATTGAGTAATAATCCGACGCAGGCGTGCAGCTGCCGCAGGGACATGTAACTAAATTGAATTACTGTGCCTTCAACCACTGCTCGATTCATCTACAAATTGCGGGCTATAATAGCTGCTAGCAACAAGGCTCACGCATCATCTTGTTTTGTCTTGGCAAATATTAGGTCACTTGAGACAGAGAACATTTCTCAGGTATGAGATATCATTAATTTCGTAAACACCCTGAGAAATTCTAATATTAGCGTTGAATTCATTTAAATGAGGATGATGCTTCGTCTTGGAATGTAGTAACTTCTACACTGACGCCTGCTCTTACTCTATTTACCATGAGAAGAACTGGAATATGGAGATGAAATAGAAAAAGTAGTCGTAGTATGTTTTAATGGATTATCCATCACGTCTTTGCCCACACTGCAGAAAAGTGTGAAAGTCTCAACTAGAATTTCGGTTTTTGGGATAGAGAATATAAAATGTAAAATGCAGAAGGGCTAATAACCGCATCTGTTGGTGTTTCAAATAATTGAAAATTTCTGAAAACAAACTCAGAAACCTGATTTTTATAGGACTTCATATTTATAATTTAAATTTTAATAAAATGTTGCCTCGCATGTAGCGTATATTATGTTATTTATTTTACTTACGAGTAGGGTAATTGGATCACTGATCGGTTAGTCAACGAAGATTATAAAAGACGATAAAAGAATGGGAAACGGGGAGATCGTGCCTCGTAGGAAAAAAGGGCTTTTGTGAAGAGGTATGTAAGAAGATTATGAAAGTCAGAAGGTTCTTGTTTTGAGATTCGAATCAAGCATCTCCAGTGAAAAATCTTTTACTACCGACACTACATCTCCGAATGCTCTCTCTAACCCGATGCATGTCCTCCCACGTGTTGTACTTAGGCACAAAGGAAATTTCACTTCTAGAGTTTCCCATCAGCTATCCTGTTATGACTGCTGCTGTCAGTGATATTCTGGGCACATGCTGACAGAAAATGTCTTTGAGACAGTATTTTGGCTGTTTAACGTTTAACCTTTAACCCTTTAACCTTTCCTGTTTCCTTGCTACGAAATATATTCATCTTATTGTGAAGAGTGTGACTGATTTTGTTTGAGACCTCACTGAAGGACGCCGCGTCCGCATCGGTGAGAAACATGGACTTATAAAAGACGGAAGTGAGATATCAGCTATATTCGTAATTAAAGAGGAGAATGATTTTTAAACCCTTAACAAAGAGTGGCGCCTGCTTTTAGCCATAGAATCTACTTACGTATCTTGAATATATCTCGGTATGAATGGTGATTATCTTCCTAGACAGCATTATGCAATGGACACTCAAAATGAAAACAGAGTTTTCTCCGAAGAAGGTAAGGTTTTTTAATTTATTTAGATGAATTTTATATTTATTTGAGGTATCTAGTTTTCTGTAGGTCAATTAGAACATAATGCTTAACATTCCTTAAAGCTGAATAATTTTTACGATATACATTACACCTCCAGGTTGAAAAACAAATAGATAATTCGACTGAAGACGATTACCCATTTTTTCTTAATTCTGAATTTAACACTGAAACACAAAATTTCATGGGTTTCTTATTGGTTTTGAACTGGAAGACTTACACATTTTTTAAATGGAAGTAATTCTACATTTCTTGCCTTCTATGAATTCGGTTATTTTGTTGAATCAAGGCTAGAAACAAAGCAGAAAAAAACACACCTCGGTCGTGCATGTAAGTTTAATTTACATGATGTTGTACCTCTGTAGCACAAAGGAAATGTGTTCGTTAATTTAACTCTGTTACCATCGCTACAAGGTAAAAATGACCTAGTAAAACACATTACTTGACATATCATACAAATTTGCAAATGTAAGCGTCTTACATAATTATATAGGTAGATGAATATCATTCAGATGAACTATGGTATTATCAAACGCATTCTATCCCTAACTCAGCTTCCTTTTACCTCTTACCTTCACCGGGCTACGTATAATATGACGTTCCATCTTATTACATGAACACTGTTCATTGTTATAACGCGTAATATATTTTCATCCTTTCCATCCGTACGTTTAATGAGACCACCTGGTGTTTGCGTTTGCACTGAGCAGTTCTGGGTTGCTGAAATAAATAGAGGGATGACGCAGGTGATGGCGTGTGGGCTGAAAAGTTTAGTGAGGATATACAAAGTAGGAAATTACTTCTTACACTTTGTAAATTTGTAAACTTTTTAAGCCATATGATACTTAAAGACAAAATATGCGATATTCGAATCATCAAAAAGTATAGGATAAGGTTTCAAAGTGTAATAAAATTTCAATGTCCGTATCTTTAAACATACGTTACTATCATCATCATCACGATCATTTCTTCGTCATTAAAATCACTCTGAATTACAACCAACGTTATATTCTTTCCCCATAGATATGGCTTTCTGTCCATGACACTTTTATTGAGGGTTACAAACTTTCTGCTCCCCTGTGGTTCATAATTTGAAATTCCGTTTGAGGTTGAATTTTATTTCCGCGCGGTCCCACTGTTTGTTTCGGTGAACTGAAATGCCATCTTAAATTCCATTTGTAATTCCTCTTTGACTTTTTCTTTTGCAGCATGTTGATACAGTGCTCTATGCCAAGAGTTTAATAGAAGAAAGTCTCTTAGAATTAGGTACTTTTTATGGTGTTTTGTGTAACAGTGTGCTGTGTAAGGTTTTTGTATATTTACTTCAACTCTGTAAGGCCATAGTGTTGAAATCCTAATTACAGCACATAATGTGACAAGAAATTAAACAGTCGCTACGCTTCACAGACTTTAGGTGTGTTGAATGTTGGTCATCCTTGAGAGAGTGTAAAGGAAGATGGTACAGCGAAAACAAACTTGGTGGGATGGTAATGAATAGGAAGGTTAATAAGGATGACAAAGTAAACGGTGTGGAACAAAAGAGAAAGAGAAAGTAAAGTGGGTTATGAAGAGAAATGAAAATATGATGTTATATGAGGCAAAGAAAAATTGGAAGAACTTTTCCTCCTTTTTTATCACTGCTTTTAGTGTTGTAAATATAAACGTATTTTTCTTAATGATTCATTTAATGTCTTTGCAATATACTCATCTCATACTGCGAGTTGCCGGAGCATTCTTCGCAATTTCAGCACATTCTTGTCGTCTTAGTGCCTACCGTTTTAAAAGCAATCATTTGTCCAGCGAAAATGGATGTACTTAAGTACAGATGTTCCAATTATCTTTCATTTCAGCCGCTAATAGCTGAAACTGCGAGTAACTCTATTCTTAAAAACTTATTTGTGCTCGTATTTGTAACAATGTAATGCCTTATCAAAGTGTTTGCCTTTGGTTAAGTAATTTAATGTCAGAAGAAATGACACATCAGTACTTGCAAAAGCTGTAACAGTAAATTTTTATTTGATGAGAATTCTTCTGCTCTTAAGAAGTCTTTAATAACATAAAAAATCTTTGTTTTTACAAAAGTATATCAATGGCGGCTTTTTATTCACATTTACATGACTCAGAGCTAGAGAGACGGAGATGAAATCTCGGCTGGATTTCACGTATCTAACCTTCTACCCAGAGGCGTTGGGAGAATTCAGAAGGCGACACCTTACGTCCTAAAGATACGAGCTCTAGAATGTTTGACATTTTATCATCACCTCTCTAATACACCGCTAGAGAATAGTGTACATCCATAGGACAATTTGACATTTACACTTATTTATTGCCTACTATTTAAGTAAACAAAACCATCAATTGAGATGTATATAAGTTTATTTAAGAGCTCAAGAAGCTGCGAGTATTGTATGGAACCAGAAGGATCAATATTTTCTCACAAGTCCACCACTGGTCCACAAGTGAGCTAGCACAATCCCTTCCACAGCATCGCACCCTACTTCTAGAATTGCTTTCAATAGCATATATGTGTTCTATTAGGCCCCTCTAGCTGACTCCTCCCTTTTGTTTGTCGGACTAATATTTTGTATTTATTTCTTGTTTCACCAATATATGTTGCATACGACGACAGAATCAACCTCCTTTATGTCATCACTTCGATACGTAAGAAATTCAAATTATGAAGTTACTTATTAAATTTTCCCCACCACCCGGTCACTTTCTGTTTTCTTGGTATAACTCTTCTCCGATACCCTCAGACTACTTATCAGCTGTGTAGTCTTTATGCAGCCAAGAGAATCTACAATAAACCGTGGACAGTATTGCTTTGTGTACCACAAATTGTAACTAGAATGGTTGACTTGGAAACCAAAATCCCCTTTCAGTATCTTAGGGAGAAGATAAAAAGAGCAACATCAACAAACTGTCACTTTGTTACAGGCGAAACTTGTGCTATTTTACACTAGACATCAAATGGTTTTGGGTCTCAGTCAAATATCTAAGCGTACATGCATTCCAAACACCAAAATTCTCTGGAAGAAAATGCCTCTAAGCATTTAACGTTACTTGTACTTTCCTCCTATGCCCTCGCACCCCAGTCAACCCTTTCTTTGATGCAGTGTCTAGCAGCCGTGTAACGTCAGCCATCAGAAATTTGAGGCGGAATCCATCTATGATTCCCTTTGTCTGTCCCAACTTGTTTACTCTAGACTTTATCCTTCCTGGAAGGTTTGGTGGCATACTCCATGGCTGCAAGGGGATGTGGTGCGTATAAAAGGGTGAATACATCGAAACTACCCATTCACTTTGAAATCTGTGTGCTGAAGACCGTATTTGACTTCGGAATTTGATCGCGTATATGGAGATAGCACTTTGCGGTCTTACACAGACAAGTAAAAGCTTTTAACACCAATGTTTTTACATATATTTTTCAATGTACTACTTCTCTTTTAAAACTAAGTTACTTTCCGAATACTTACCACTACGTTTAAACACACAGAGCTCTAACTGCTCTAAAAATTATTTGATCGAAGCAAATAGAGTCACTTGCTCTATTACCGAATATCAGAAAATTGATGTGTAGCAAGATAAGAAGATTTTAACGCTTTACATGCAGAGGCTGATATACACGTCACACGTCACACTATTTGCACTACTACTACTACTACTACTACTACTACTACTACTACTACTACTACTACTACTATAATAATAATAATAATAATAATATTAGAAGAGTAGTAGCGTGGAACACTAATAAGTCTGAAATGTAACAACATTTATTGTTTGGTCCAAATCTATACCCACGTCTATTCCTACCCCGTAAAAAACCACCATCAGCAGCGATTAGAGTCTTATACTCTACCAGTTACAAGATTAAAACTTCAATTAACATGCCTGTATAAATTTAAACTACAGCTTACATCATCCTCTCATGGGTCTTTGGGACCTTCTAAGCCTTCCTTTATAAGGATACAGCAGCTTAGGCGTTCCGTTTTCGGGCACTCCTTTCAATTGTTCTTGCCATTAGTTTCATGGAGTTTGTCTTATTGATTACTAATATCCCATACGAAGACTTTTCTCAAGGCGGCCTTTTTGAATATTCTAGTCTGCTGGGATGTCACGCTTCGTCTACCAGTATCTTTAGTTGCCGAAGTCTTAAATAATGGCAGTTGTCTCGTCTTGAGGGTCAAGTTTGATCTCGATAGGAAAGCGGTTTTCCGAAACGTCCGTAAACGTTTACCAACCATCGCGGTATAACATCTCAAAAGACTAGTAACTTCATTATATTTATGATCCCACTTCTGTATTCTACAGTCGTTCTGAACTAAGATATTCCTGTCGTCAATATTCTTCTCATCCCTTCTTTCGTTAGCGTCTAACACTGGGATCTAACACAAATATACTAAATCTAAACACTCATCATCTGAAGACTGACATTCATTTAATAGTGTACAAAACTTCAGTTCCTACGTCGTACAAACACAGCCGTCTCCATTAGAAACACCAACCAGTTAATAATTATTACGGAAATAACGGCTGTTTATTATGATAAAAAATACATATCAACATACTGTGTGACAAAATAAAAAAATGCTTAATGTTAGAGCAGGTGGTACATATATTTACCACTCAATTTGAAACAGTTAATAATTTTGCGCTCAGAGATTTCATAATAATTTCCGTCTTATAGATATACATCCTCGTTGATATGCAACATATTAATATCGTATGAACGTACTTTTCCTCTTTATACCACTGCAGCTGCAGTTGTCTTCATTAAAGCACCTTACTTCATTATCTGAAACAACTATGTGCCCAACAGATTTTTAAGGTAAGTATGATTTTTGATATGGCCATTTTCATTCTGTGTGTTACCAGTTACGAACATAAGCCTGTTAGTACAAGTCTCCCTGGCTTTTCGAAACTTCGCAAAAATGCCGAAAAATTGAGAATATGATTTTAACAGATCCTTTCTTTCGTGTAATAATCAGAGTAAACAATGAAAGTGGGTTATGCAATAAGGTACTTCAGCCATGCATGACTGTCTATACGTACACAATGGACCCAAAGGATAATTACTTAAAAACTACTTCTTTGATTAATGCACGTTACCTAATATAATGGTCTTAATTAACTAGTTTCGGTACACATTTAGGGTTTAGAAAAAATGCATTTTACATAATTTTTATTTTATATGTGCTTATGATTTCTTTAGGTTGTATTGTACTGACACTAGCCACATTTAACTCTCTGTAACGATCAGCTTGGTTATCCAAGTAGTTTCGTCTTACAATGGTTAAATCTTAAAAAACTAAGTTAATTATATAAAATTCATGTCGGTCCTTACAAAGAATACAATGTCCTTTCATTGGAAAAAGCAATTGTGAATGTTATATAGTAAACCTATCGCTGTTTATTGTAACTCGTATGACAAATACGAGCGGGCACAATGCGGAATTCACAGTATTATACCTGGATGTGTATATAGTAACTACTAAGCTGTAAATGGTAAAAATGGAACTGAACTCATTAGGGTCCCTTGTACTCTTGGCCATTCAGAGCGGATGCTGATCTAAGTAACATGGCACTGTCCATGCTCAGTCTGGGGCTGACAGCATGAAACCTGATACATGGATCTTTGTCCGTCCTTCAGCGTATATGCTACTTTTGATCACAGATCTTTTGCTGAAGTCACTGTGGCATAAAAGCAAAGTCGCGGTTTTACAAATATTGGAAGGTGTTTCCTGAATACCAGTACATATGCGGTTGTAGAAAAGTTTGGTACCTTCTAATTCAGGAACGAATTTTTACGAAGCTTAGCTCAGCGATTATTTAATCCTAATGGATTTATTTACAAAGTTTGAGTACTGAAAACTGTAATAAAATTTAGTTATTTATTATTACATTTTCGAAATTCGTTTATTATGGAGAGCAATTAACTTTCCGAAAGCATAAACGTGGGATTCGTTTTTCTTTTAATATTCCTTTTCAAGAGCAAAATATTATTAGCAGTGCATATGTTAGAAAAACCCTCGTAAATTAAGAGTAGATTTTGTAGGAAATCAATCAATGGAGGTTGTCACTTCTGTGGAAATACTAGTTGGAGGGATTACTGAGTGGTTGGCATTACATTAAATAAGACTCGGCCAACAAACAAGCTAACAACTCAGTACCTACGGGCCAGAGACATACTGAAAGAACTAAATTTTATAGGGGTTAGCAGCAGCCGCAGCAATAGCAGGACTAGCTTGAGGCAGATAAATATTCCCCACATGAATGTAGTGGTTGAGAATATTGAAGAAATCCGAGCACTATATAGTAAAAATAGAGAAGTATGCGGCTAAGATATGCTGGGCATGTAGCTGGAAATGAAACACAAGAAACTGATACAGGATATTGCGGGAAGACGTGCTGGAAACCAGACGTTTGGAGAAGTGAGTAGGAGACTGGAGAATAACATAAAAGATGGATCTTAAGAAAGCAGACCGTAAGAAAAGAAGGTGCGTATAACTGGTTCAGGATCATGAACTTTAGTAGTGTGGAATGTCAACCAGGCGTTCTTTCCTGTAAAACAAATTATTTAAGTTAAATCATCAGATGCATGATAATGTGGAGGAAGAGAAAGAGGCAGAAGAATTTTATTGAAAGATGCTTTCGACTGCAAGTCTTGTAGAATCTCGGGATAATGGGTAGTTCACGTCTGTCGAAGTAGGGTGCTAGATATTCTGCACAGAGCCCTTTTATCTTCGTATAATCTGAAGAGGAGTGTTCTCCATAATGAATATTTTACGTTATTTTTTTATAATTTTCTACAGAAAAGTGTCTTACAGACTCTAGACATAAGTTTTTAACACAGGCATAAGAATGGGAAAAAAATTTGCAATTTACAGCAACAACTATATTAACTATAGCCTATATCTCTAATTGAAGACCTACAGGATGCAAGACAGAAATGCGTAAAACGTACAGCAAATGGACGAAATACAATAACTAAAGACATATTAACATACATTCACTTAGGGTGAAGGATTCTAATATGTCCAAAGAAGCGATGATTACAAAGTGAGTTCTGAACAAGTAGTACATTTTGTAGTTACAACATACGGAACAGAAATTGCTGACAGACAATTTAAACAAGGTCTTCTTATTCTTCCTGTGATTAACATTTTTACCCGTTTTAATATTTTTTGTCTCCCTCTGCTACTATGTCGGCTTTTCTGGTTAAAAATTTTATGAATTTTTCTGAACATTAATTACGTTTCATGCCTCTTTAGAGACCGTGTCGCTCTTCAGTGTCTTAAATCGGTTTTAATGAATATTTCTTTGGCTATTGTTGGATCATTAAGGTAGGGCGAAGACTTAAGTCTATACGCTTTGATTAAACGTCTTTATTATGGAAATGAACGTAACACGTATTTGTGGTTTAGATTTAATATCACCTGAATACCACGAAATGTATTTTAATTACAAATATAGTTCGTAATAATAAAATCTATATTGCTTGTGATTAGTCTGAACTGAGTCAACAGCATCTGGACCTGGTTGGGTAATTACCTTCTGTTGTATAAGCTGTGATATTTATTTTAGCCTAAGTGTTACATAAGGAAAAAAAAGAGAAAAAGCAATCCCATTACAGGCCTGGACAGGCCATTAGGTTTCCAGGAGGTGGAGGCTCCTAGATTTCTAGACAATCGGCACATGAAGGTGGTAAGGTTGTCAGCCCTCATTTCCGTTAGAGGCTGAGTCGACCCCCGGGCCATAGTGCGACCGAAACGATCATGCAAATAAATAATTCCAATGACACCTTCGGGAATCGAACCCGCGACATTCCAGCTTGTAGCGCAGTGCCTTAACCAACTGCGCCACCGCGTGCCCCATCTTACATAAGGCAGCTAAGTTAAATTCGTGTCTTGGGTGGGCAGACCTACTTAATTTGACTGACAATAAGGTCAAATTTTGCGTCTCTAAGTCGAGTACAGGAAAACCAGATACACAGACTCCTAAACTAACCACGTCTTACAGATAAATAAACCTGTCATTCAGACTTTCTTAACCTACCAGAATTTACGTGTCAAAGCCAAGCAAACGCCCGACCTTCATTGCTACTTCATTAGCACTGGGTGTTATAAATGACGACAGCAGTAGTTACTCATTCACAATGCCGGTCTTCCCGAAAAGGTAAATACATGTATCTGTTTATAAAGCATCTGCACCGACTCTGCCGCCCAACCAGACACCTGTGTAATGGTGTCCTATTCAAATCAATCGAGGGCTTTTTCCCCAGGGGTAAAGCGACCTAGGCGCGAGGCTGACCACTCGCCCCACTTAGTCCCGTGGGTAAGAATGAATGGAGTTGCACTTTCACTACCCCTATATGGCTTCATGCCGTGTATAGGGAAAATTGTAACTTTACTCTGAACTTCACTTCTGCCGGTCGCTTATAGAGAAAGAAAAATTTCTACAAACATAAAAGGAAAGCCATTATTATCGATTACTCTATCTCTTTGAACCTAGTGGAATGATTGGGAATATCCTTGGTGAGTCGATCTGGATTGATTAGCTTGCAAAGGTCCAAAGGTCTGTTTTCTCAGGACACAGATGGCATTTGAGGTACTGGGAATCCTTAGGCCAAGTTGGGTTTCCAAAAAAAAAATAATTTTATTACAACCCTACAAAGACTACAAACTATAATTGCAGATATCTCTATTCGATAATGTAGTTTCTATGGCACTTTTTAAATTCATTTTCTTGATGATTTCCTTTTATTGCTTTCATCTTAATTATCGGAGAAAACGACAGTCAGTAGAATGGTGCAGGACAGTAAAGAATTCGGAAGGAGGATAAGGGAGACAAATGGAAGCTTTGCCTTCAAACGAAACAAAAAGTTTCCCAGCGGACAAGTGTTGGAATTCTGCTTAAACCGGGTTTCATGGGAGAAAGTAAAAAAGGAGGGAGAATAAAAAATTGTACGAAACGAGGAAGACGTTTCCTTTCTCAATTTCGCGGTTCGAATATCATGTTTCAAGATGGTAATGGTGTTCGGAAGGCTGTGGGTGGAATGAGGGTCATGGCCCACTAACACATTACGTTTTTTTATAAAGCCATGAACTTATACAACCTCATGGTGGCGTGACAAAGCGAGGTCTTTCAGAAGACGATGTGGGTGGCACAGGATAGTGGTAATTTGTTAAGACGGTACGGTGCAAAAATGAACGCTATTTTGTTCTTTCGATTTGGGTTTCAGGGGAAGAGTTTTATGAGACGTGACCGATTTGACTTTCGTTAAGAAATTGTTCGTCATATTTTACCCTTGCAGAAAACAGAGAGATATGTCCTGGACTTACGGCGAATCCCTTCATCAGCAAGTTAGCGAGCAAAGGTCATAGTCTCATGCTCAGCTTTTTTTGTTTTTATTATACGTAAGTCAAACCCGATTTTTGATAAGCAGGAAGATTTTTTTCACTTTAAAGTTGTACATACCGTGCAAGGCTTGAGATAATTATAACTTAAAACCAACAATATTGCACTTATTTTATATATGTATATTGCAACCCTACATATGTTTCGGCTGTACTTCAGCCATCATCAGGGGTTTCTCTTGCAGCGTCCACTAACTGTATTTCTCACTAACATTTGATTCCTATTGGTTTCTTAGTAGCTAGGTATTGTGCATTGTCTTATTGTCTAGGTCTAGTGTACAAAGTGAACAATATAGGACCTAGACAATAAGACAATGCACAATACCTAGCTACTAAGAAACCAATAGGAATCAAATGTTAGTGAGAAATACAGTTAGTGGACGCTGCAAGAGAAACCCCTGATGATGGCTGAAGTACAGCCGAAACATATGTAGGGTTGCAATATACATATATAAAATAAGTGCAATATTGTTGGTTTTAAGTTATAATTATAGGAAGATTTTTGTTGCACCCTGTAATAACTGACTGCAGAATAATGAGAACAAAGGGAGGTGTTTAGTGAGAGAAACAGTCATCCATGCAACGACACAATTTAACGCCAGTAAAATTTTCGAAGCAGTGTTCGCTCGTCCTTCTGATAAAGATTAGCTGGCGGCAAGGTCAGGATTTGGTATGGTAATAGGAAGTTACATGGTTTGACTTAAAGCAGAGGAAAGAAGTTAAGTGGTCATTATATTGGGGCTGAAATTTTTATCTGTTATTAGCGGACTATATTCTGACAAAATTTTTATGACTTTTTGGTGGAGGGAGGAAATTTGGTAGGAATTTTTGTGTTGGTGCTAGGAAAGCCGCATGACAAGCAGGCCTGACCTTCACGTAAATACTATACAAGTATAAAAATTCAGTTCCGACCTCACAGAGAACTATGTCTGTAACCACAATAAATACCAAGGGATAATACTGTTTAGGGAAATAATCGATATTTATTGAGAAAATGATGCCAGATTGCAGGGTGTTTTCATGCTACATAAGATGGTTATATATATATATATATATATTATATATACCATTGAGGTTGAAACTGTTAAATAATACAGCCAATTGCAACAGTTGATCGCCCGAGAATACGACATAATATACCCATGTATTTATTGGCTTGTGAAACCATGAAGTGATATTACATACTGAGCGTTATACAACCAACACTTGGTAGAAGAAAGGGAGTTTCAGAACCTCTTATACAAATTTAATGCATCTACATATATATGATACATACCACACACACACACACACAAACATATAGTCACACACACCTGAAAATGTAATTACTGCCGCTTCGTTTCTTTTCTTTTCATGGCTCGACAGCCCCAGTGCGCCATGTTGAGGTTCCGTGATCACTCTCAGTCACTCCACACTCGGTAGGGCTCCTCTGGACGAGTAATCAGACCGTCGCAGAGACCTCTACCTGACAACACACAACACTCACAAGAGACAGACATCCATGACCTAGGCGGGATTCGAACCCGCAATCAGAGCAAGCGAGCAACCGCACACCCACTTCTTAGACCGCGCGGCCACTAGAATCGGCATTATTACCGCTTAGACTCAACGCAAACAGAAAGTCCAGAAAGAGTAGTGTGTTTAAAGTTAGGTGGGTAATTAATTTTACGTTTATAAAAAGAACACAAATGCTTGTGTTTTTAAAATTATTAATATTCAGTATGATTGAAGTACTCAATTTTCTTTCGTAAATACTCATGAAATTCATGCATTGGGCATATGTAGCACAACAAAAACAAGGAAGCAAATAGTTCCCTAAATAAATTTCCCATTATAGTCAGTAATAAATAAATGCTAAAGCAAATAACTGAACACTTCATTTAAGCACTTCTCTAAACTGTGCTCCAGGGCTTTACGGAAAGCTTCACAAAAGAAGAATTTTAGTTTCATAAAATTCTTGAATAAGTAGCATTATGTTGTCGTGAGAAACAGGAAATTGCTTCGGTTGTGAACTTTCACTATCGATAGTAGAAATGTGTGCAAAAGAATCCCGTGTATGGCAATATTTCCAGATAGTATCCAAATAAAAATATAGTCGGTATAGCTACTCCCTACGGGCTGGACGGTCCCGGGTTCGGTACTCGGTGGGACAAGAAATTTTCTCTTCCTATAATCCAGTCCAGACCTGCCCTGGGGCCTACGCAGTAACCTCAAATGAATACCGGGATTTTCCAAGGAGTAAAGCGGTAGGGGCGTGGTTTAGACCACCCACCTCCATGCAGAACCGGGGTTATGACTGAGCAGAGCTATACGCGTATATCTGCTCCCCATCTATGCCGCAAGTTATAAGGGAGAAATTTAACTTTTACCCTAATAAATAATTAAAATTATTGTCAAAATCCAGATAAGACACAGTAAACTGCACTTCAAACCAACGGCTTCAATTCGCCTACGCTATGCTTCAATGCTTTGATTACGCTTGGATGTGATTTTAAATTAATATAGTCGTATTCCACGACTTTGAATTCTGAATGTACCAATTATTGGTATGGTGAATTATTAAGACTTTTAAAACAAAAGGTATCCGCATAAAACGATTAGCAGATTACAAGCAGTTGCTTTGAAAACACCACGTTTATACCACTGAATTCTGGGTTCGTCCCCTCACAAAAAGATTACAATTTTTGAAGGGTTCAAAGCAATAATTCTCCTCCGTCTGGAATAAAATTCACTCCAGCGTGTGGTCCTAAGTTATAGGAAACTCCTCAGTTAATTAAGCTACTTAATTCTTGAAGAACGTTTCCGATATAGAGCGAAACATTTGCATTAATTATTGTTAACATATTTGAAACAATAGTTATTAGTTATTGGTGTATAGATTACGAAATTTTAAATGAATAACTATGAGTTTACACATTTTAAGGGGAAGCTAAATCTTTTGAACATGGAATCTGGCTGGTGGGAATCTAATGCAGAGTAACTGAGACCAGCCTTGCGTACTAATACGTACCTCGCACTAATTAACCACCGATATACCTATCTACATGATGGTGCAATAGCCTCTGTTATTCTTCATGAAACATTGGTTGGAATATGCATTTTCAACAGAAATGTTACTGAGTGGAATACTTTTACAATTTGCATAGTATTCTGGAAGGGTTCACTTACAGGACTGCAATTAATAAATAAGTATTAATAAATTATGAAGTTAACTATAGCAAAAAGTGACTAGGCTAGTAATTAACATATAAGTAGTTAGGAATATGTATGCAAACTTCACATAAAATTATGCACAATACAAATTCAGTTCTTACTTATTACTTCATGACTTAACAGCCCAGCAGCAAATTGCAAAACCAGCACTAATACAAATTGATAACGAGGAAACAAGAAAGAAAGGAAGAAAAATAAATAAAGAAAGAAAGAACCCTCGAAGAAAAAATAAAGGCTGGCGGAAATAAGGAAAATAAAGAAAATGTCGGTCTCTTTGAAGTCTTCAACAAATAAGCAACTTATGCACTCCAAGTGTTTTCGAACAGTGTGTACATGCTGTCCTCCTTTAAGCAATTATATGTATCAAGTGGCGTGCATATGGGGCAGTACCGCTTCTCATACGGCTACCTGCAGCACCGTACAATAACAAATTAAGGGGTCCCATAAATTCAGTCCCTTCATCCTAAATTCCGACTAATTAACAACTTTACTAGAGATCAAAGACGAGTGGAGGGGTAATGGGGGTTAATGTTCAACTGCCGTGTGGTCTTAATTTGAGTCACTACTGGAGGGTGAGTGCCTGATCTGCCTCCAACCTAATTAAGGAAAAAGGTAACTGAATGTTGCCAAGTGTACTTGTTCAGTCCTATACGAATTCGACGTAAATAAATTGCAGTAAATTATGACGTCCCTTACAAGAATGCAGTAAGTCACAAGTTCTTAAATATGCTGCAGAAAAAAAAGAAAAATGTAATTCATTTCGTAGATATATGGTACCGATTTTTTTCCAATGGCTCGACAGCCCCTTGGGGGGCCTAGGACACCTCATTTTTTCGAGGCTTCACGATCACACTTTAGACACACCACACTCGGTAGGACTCCTCTGGACGAGTGACCAGCCCGTCGCAGAGACCTCTACCTGACATCACACAACACTCACAACAGACATCCATGCCCAAGGCGGGATTTTTTTTCCTGTCCGGGGTTTTTCCCTTTGATCCATTTTTGTACTGTTTAAATCCTTTCGTCCTTCATGTCACTTTACGTTCCATGCTACCGTCCTTACAACAAACACAACACAAACATCCATGCCCCGGTGGGATTCGAACCCACAATCCCAGTAAGCGAGCGGCCATAGACCCACGCCTTAGACCGCGCGGCCACTGGGATCGGCTATATGTTACCGATACAGCCTCTTAAACATTAGGACACAATTGGTCATAGAGCTGTATTTCTGACGGTTGATCAGACAGATTGCTTGCCAGCATTTTCGCTGACCATTTCCACTGACAAAGAAATAGGAATAATGTAAAGGCAGAAGTACAGAGAATAGACCTTCTCCCTAAGGTAAAAGTAAATGTCATGTGGTCATTTGTTAAGTACTGGACCTTAAAAGTGTATGTAGTTCACTTCAAAATATTCCAAGTAAAATAGAGAGTTCAATGTAAGGACAGTCTTTCATTCGAAGAAGAACATTTTCTTCTGGAAGATTAAGTGCAATCTTGTAGCAGCGTACCCAGAAGATAGAGGCAGCAGGTTCGCCTGTAAAACTGGTAAATTTCTATACCTATATTTATTGGGACATTTTCCATTTTCACAACACAATACCCTAATACGTTTCGGAAAATATTTCCGTCTTCATGTGAATTAAAAGTAACCTCAAAACAATTTAACCACCATAAAACAAATAAATTATCAGTAACCATTAATAAAAAATGATTATGTATTTGTTTAATGGTGGTTAATTTATTTTGAGGAGATTTTTAATTCACCTGAAAAAGGAAAGAGGTAGTTTCCGAAACGTTGCGGGGTGTTGTGTGTAGTGACAATGGAAAAAGTCCTAAAATATATGAGTGATAAAACCTATATGAAACTATTTTAAAAAATTAATGATTCAATTACAAAATTCCTACCAGAATACATGTCAGCATAATAAGCATCATCATTCAATTAAAGAGTGTACTTCAAGATCACCTCCACAATAAGATTAAAACTGACATGCTTTTTATTTGTGGGCCGGGATAGCGTAGTCGGTATTGCGACGCGCTACAGGCTGGACGTTCCAGGGATCAAATCCCCGTGCGGGCGACGTTCTCCACACCCGTCCAGACCAGCCCTGTGGCCCACCTAGCCTCCTGTAAAATGGGCACCGAGTCTTTTTTCCGGGGAAAAGCGGCCAGGATGTGGCGTTTACCAACCGGCCCCATCTAGCGCCGAGGTCAAAGAAAGAATAGAGCCATACTTCTCCCCCTCTGGGCCAAAATGGCCTGCTCTAGGTTAAATTTTACCTTTAACCTTTACCTCATATTTTTTTAGTTTTAGTATCAATTTCGAAATTATTCTACCATTTAGTCTGTCTGTTGATTCTTTAAGACATCTAACACCCAAAGAGAAAATAGTATTAATCCTCAATGGCTAAAGTTTATCTAAACCAATCCTATAAAGTACATAAGAAGTTAGTTTCTACACCACACAGAACAGTCCGTACACTCGTATATTATAAAGACCAGTCGGTTAATGCTGTATGGGAAATAAACGACTTATTCTGAATGTAACCTGCAAAAGAGAGGAGACCTTGCAGAGATTTCCAGTGTTAAAGAACGTGTTAAACACATATGTAATTACATTTATAAAGGAAAGATATGGAAGATATCTATGTTGAAATCTGATAATTTATCGCCCCTCTATTTGTATGGCCTACTCATGAAACTATCCAACTCCTCCGTCGATAAAAAAGTATCTAGGCCACATTTCGTAACCGGGAGCTCTTCAGTATAAAGTGAAACATATGACTAGCAAAGTGCAACTTTTGGTGTCGTACTATGGAACTCATAAGCTCAACACATCCACTCACTCTCCTAAAAATATACCCGAGTCAGCTATGTAAATGTAGCAGAACGTTGTGCCTGTTGAACGTGTATGTCTTTTTAAGAGTAGTACTATCGGAAAGCGGGGCACGCGGTGGCGTAGTTGGTTGAGGCACTACGCTACAAACCGGAACGTCGCGGTTTCGATTCCCGATGGTGTCATTGGAATTAATTCCTTGACATAATCGTTTCGGTCGCATTATGGCCCTGGGGTCGACTCAGCCTCTAACAGAAATGAGTACCAGGAATATTTCCTGGGGGGTAAAGGCGGCCGGTGCTTAGGGCTGACAACCTTACCACCTTCATGTGCCGATTGTCTACAAATCTGGGAGCCTCAACCTCCTGGACCCCTCAGGGGCTATCTAGGCCTCTAATGGGGTTGCTTTACCTTTACCTTTATCTTTACTATCGGAAAGCAGATTTTCACAGAGTTTTTTATTCACTATTATTATTAAATATAAACTGAAACTGACACATCCATATTATATCGGTCGCTCAATGCTGCCGCAAATAACTAAGTATGCAGGTCATATCAATCTTAAGGTATTTTTCGACTATTGCTAATTCTCCTCGATTAGATAACACATTAAAACATGAAACAATGTCTATATTAAGGCTCTGTCGTGGGGGTTGTGTGCAAACCATAAAATGTACAGTTGGAGTACTTGAGCTTCCTTCAAAATAATTCTATTTCTTCTGAACTTAGCCAGACTTCTGTGATGTTATACTCATTGACATGTGAGTGTAACATTCTCGAAAAGAAAGATGATTTATGTGTTATATAAAATACTTCGAAACATAGACCGTATCTACATACTTTATAATAACTCAATTGGTGAAAGAATTTTTCGCCATTTACGGAAATCGAATTTTTATTATTCTGACCCACAAGAGCGGAAATGTAGTTCATAAATTCAACGAGATTAGTTCGACCAATAAAAATATCCTATTTTTATATCAAATGAAGCATGAGAACTGAGAAGAGTGAAGACCTAACCTACACCGCGGCGGAAGCCTGAAACATCGCGAACAATGACTTTACTATAAATAGTATAGACATATAAAAATTCGGTTACCATTTCACACAAAACAATGTTTCTCTATTACATGGACCAAACAGTTGATGCTACTTCAATAAATGACCTATCTTTATGATTAGAATAATTTGAAACAAATAAATGCCTTCTGTAGACAAACGCCAAGTTCTAAAATTTGATTTAACTAGAGCAGGTACTGTGATTTACAGGTTTAAGTTCGATTTTAATATCATCTTCAAATCTGCGCTACTTCAAACACGTAGAATTATCTAATAACAAAGGAATGATTAAGAAATAATCACAGGGTGATCCCGGATAGATTGATAAGCTATTTGTCCGTCAAATAGGCCATATAATTTTGCAACCTTACATTCTTTAAAAAATCGCGTAAACGAATTCTGTTCTGAATGATTTCGCCTTCCCATGCATAACGGCTTTAAATGTTACTTCTCAGCACATGTGTTAAAATTAAAAGGACACTTTTAAAGTTTTTGTGATGATATTTCTTTAGCAACGAGAAAAGCTGGAATATATCGATTCCTAGTTTGATGTCAATCAACAGCAGACTCCTTTCTACGTAAAGAACGCACGTTAACTGATAGTCTACACAAGGCCGATAGCATAAAGGATGTGTAGTGGAATGGACGTTTTAAATCTTGTCTCCGTGCTCATAGGCTTGTCAGTTGCTTCGACTTTCAATATCCCCGGCTAAGGCACCAGTAACTACCCGTCCATCACAAAGACGCCCAATTGTATCATGATATAAACGCACTACGAATAACAATTTATTTTGCCTTTTAAATTGCACATTCCAATGCTGCTAACTTTAACAGAGCAATTCTTTTCCCGTCGGGTGTTTGCAATATAAGTTACATGCGTACACGCCTGTCCAACACTCGTCTGGTGTGAAATATTACGTGCAGTTTTTTCTCCCCTCCGCAGTCAGCTTTCAAGAAGATGTTCTACAGACTGTGGGTAGAGTACAAGGCTTTGCGGCTTATTCAATATTAACTAATAACGTTCAAGGATTATTAATATAAAAACAGACGCTCTCCATTTCATGGTCTTCTTCTGTATTCTCGTCATAAGCGCTACGTGGAAGGAGTCCTTCTGAAACTAAAGGTTGCTTGCGTAATCAAAATATCTCATCATCTTTATGGAACCCGCACCTTCATTACCCCTTTGACAAGAGCCTTACACTGACCCTATACTCAACTAGATAAATCAATTTCTCATTATCTGATCCTATCTATTCCTTAATTATTTGTTGGTATTATCATCTAATAATAATATAATAATAATAATATCCTCTTGCCTCCTCTTGTCGAGGTTACTAAGTCATGCGCATTCATGGCAGCTGGTGACCGGCCAGCTAGCCGCGCTTAGTGTTCTATCGATCCTGATGTGCACGCCAGAGCCATCTGGCAGGCAGTCAGGAGACTTGGATGAGAAATGGAGGCAATTTGGCTTACGCAACATTTTTATTCATGCCCGTAAGGTTCTTTTACATGCCGTAAATCTACGACATGGGACCGACGGCTTTACTTCCCCTCCGAAGGAAGTGGTGCTCCGGATTTTTATCATCCTTAAAAATCCATCGACCTCGGTCGGGATCGAACCCGCGAACCTTGGGTCCAGTGGCGAGCACGCTAACCACTAGTCCACCGAGGTCGACTGGTATTATCATCTACTCCAAGAATTTACAAGATGTTTCTACCTTTCATGTTTTCTAACCACCAGTCCCAAAACTGGCAAATTATCATAATTGTAACTGAAAATGCAACAGATTTTCTTCATTGCTTGCTACATTCCTGTGCAGGCTAAGAAAATAACTTACATCTGCGGTCTTCTGGGTTATTATGCGGTGTCGTGTGGTAATTACAATTACCACACGACACCGCGTAATACCCCAGAGGACCGCAGATTTCATGAACACCACGGCGAAAGCCTGAAATCAAGAAAATAACTGTTTCTGTGAAGCCCGAAATTCCATTACCTACTTCTCAAAGACTGTAACAGGAGCATAATGTGATGAGTTACTTTCAGTCCATAAGTTCAAGCGCTGCTACTGTGAGGTTGAATTTAACGCTACAAAGGGAAAGTTCACTCTAGAACAGGCCATGAAGCCCCAGAGAGGAAGCAGCATTATAGCTCTATTCTTTCTTTAACCTCGGCGCTGGATGGGGGAGGTTCGTCAACGCCACGCTCCAGCCGATTTTTTCGTGGAAAGCGACACGGTACACATTGTATCGGGTTGGCCGCAGAGTCGATCTGGATGGGTGCGGAAAGTCTCGCCCAGACTGGGATTTAATCCCTGGACCGTCCATCCCGTCACTATACCGACCGCTCTATACCGGCCCCGAATTTAAAGTTATGCCTCTCATAATCGATATCTTTCCTTCAAATTTCCTTAATGAAACTTCTCATTTGCGCGGTACTCATTTTATAGCCTTTACAAGCTTCTTCTTTACGAAATTCTTTATTCTCTTATTAGTTCATCGTGCTTAGATTCAAACATATTCCTCAGCATCTTATTCTCAAAAAAGTAGTATTTTAGTTCATTTCCTTTATTGGAATTATTTGCATCAGCAAATATCCCACATCAAGCGAGAACCATTACGTATTCAAAAACTGAAAGCTAAAATATTATAATTATGATAACAATAATAATAAGTTTTACATATATGAATGAATAAGACAATGAATGAACGAATGAATGTACCAATGGAAAAATATTAAAAAAAAACTGCGTTCTTTTTGTGGCGATTTTTATTCCGTCACTGAATTAGTAGCGGAATAATTTCATCAAGATCGCGGACTAAGGTGAAAAAACTGAATTGAGTTTTTACTCCTTATCAGAGTTACACCAAAGATATTTTTCTAGGCCGTCAGTTCTACTTTCAATAAAAGAAGGAGAACTGAACTCGAAATAAAGCTGCCCCTGTCTCGTTCGAAGATGCCACGTGCTTTATTACCTTGTTTGTCATAACAACGTTAGAAAGCAATTTTATACGTATATATTTTAAGTGGCGACCTGTACTATATCTGTTAAACACGAGTCATTATACGCGAATAGTTACAACTTTATTATTTTCTGTTTTGCGGAATATATTCCCTTCATCTTTCCTTCTTCACCTATCACCACAGGATATGCCATGTTTAGAACACATTTTAAAACAGCTAAAAGAAAAAATACCTTTCTTTCCAACTTCACTCTAAAAATTCAAGCACTGTTTATTCTTTGTATACTAATACGAAAACTCACATTAACCTTTTATAGCATCGCGACATTAGACCTTCATTTACACAGCTTAATTTCCTATTTCTCTTGCACTTTCCTCTACACCACCCCATTTATCTCCATAACATCTCTCATGTTATCTCTATGACTGTCGTCTCAATCTCCGTCCTTTTTCATTCTACTGTGCTCTTCATCATTTTGACTGCAACTAATTTTTCCCTACACCATCCTTCTCATTTCACATCAGTATCTGTCTGTACTCTCCAACTCCCTGCGTCAACTCTCACGTTCTTACGATGGGTTGTATTGATCGATTATTTTTGCCTTCTGACGTCATTTCCGCTCTGCTGATCACGCTCTGACGGGCTCCTTGCTAGGAGTCGGGCATTATACAAGAAGGAATCAGCAATTACTTCAAGATGGGACGTGGTGTCTGTTAGAATTATTTGTCGATTCCAAAGGAATGTCGGGTATTTTGTGTTTCTGATGTCAAGGAAGAAAATGTGAACAATTTTAGAAAGTTACGCCTTTGGAGTATATATATATGTAACAATTAAACAAGTACACAAAAAGAGAGATGAAGGTAGTAAATGTGATCGAAGGAGCTAATCACCAGAAAGCAGGATTGCTTCCTACAGAAATTTTATTCCAAATAAAAAAAACTCGAAAAAATATTGCTTTAAACATGAGACCAGGAAGCTTTGGCCAGTTACATGCGGCCATATTTTAAGTGGCAAATAAAGAAAGACAAATGGGATGATGGAACTTAATATCATATCAAGCAAATGTCGTGCCTCTCGCAGTACCGTAAATTGCATTAAAAACTGAGAAAGATTACCTCAAGCATTACTGTGACAACGATTAAAACACTTCTAACAAGTTGTTTCAGTATTACTTACTAATTAATATCTCGGTACGTTGTTAGTAGGCAGCAGTCATGGATTAGGATGGATTTTTATAATTGTATGTCACTGTCTAAGGAAGAAAAGGGCATGAGTAATAGACTAACTGAAATTGTAAGACGCTGTGGAATGGAAATGAATGAGGAAAAATCTAAGGTAGTGAGAATCTCAAGGCAGCCATCCCCAATAAATATTATGATAGATCAAAAACAAGTGGAGAAAGTGGAATATTTCAATTATTTGGGTAGCGCGATAACAAAAGATGCAAGGTGTACACGTGAAATTAAATCCAGAATTACCATGGCAAAAGCAGTATTAAACAAGAAGAAGACTCTTCTCACCAGCAAATTGGAGTTAATTTGAGGAAGAAACTAGTAAATTGCTACATTTGGAGCATAGCTTTGTATGGTGTTGAAACTTGGGCACTTCGGAAAATACATCAGAAATACCTGGAATGTCTTGAAATGTTGTGCTGGAGAAGAATGGAGAAGATCAGTTGGACCCATCGTGTGAGAAATGAAGAAGTAGCACATAGAGTCAAGGAGGAGAGGAATATGCTACATAAAATAAAAAGAAGAAAGGCTAATTGTATTGGTCACATCTTGCGTAGAAACTGACTTCTATAAAACGTGATTGAAGGAAAGTTAGAGGGAAGGATACAAATGAAGGGAACACAAGGAAGAAGGCGTAAGCAACTACTGGATGACCTTAAGGAAAAGAGAAGGTACTGGAAATTGAAAGTGGAAGCACTAGATCGCACCCTGTGAACAAAATGAAAGCGTTAATTTACCATTGTTGTTTCGAAGGTCGAAAAGAATAACAGGGTTAAACTTGTGGCTACATTATTAATAATATTTTAACAATAATATGTTCTAAGCATAATCTTGTCTGTATAAGACGTACTTTATACAAGGCAGTATCAAAAAATTTCCCTAGCTTAGTTGATAGAGGTATACATTTAACTTTGTTATTGATCGTTTCTGTTCCTTCAAAGTACTGAGGTAAATTTCACCCTAAGACAAGGAATATTACACATCCTATGTAGATACAAGACGTGCATGTTATTGCGAAATGGGACTGAATCGCCTGTACGGTAAAATGCGCTGAAAAATAATGGTGCGCCTCCAAAGTAAAGAGTAATAACTAAAAATCACACAATTTTTAAACAGATAGGTGGAATTGACTTTTAATACAAATAATACAAAGTTAAACTGTGTATTGAGTTTAAAAAAAACTAATTTCTGCAATAGAAAGAAAAATTATTTCTAAAAAACTTGATTATATTAATTAATAAAAAAAGTTTCTAAATTGGAGTTATAACCGTTTACCTCTGAAATAAAAAAGATAACCTATTCGGTAGAGCTGTGAATATAGAAACTCAAAGGGATATACATTTTAATTGAAGGAGCAATGTAAATGCCGTGTGTTCAAAGAAGTAATTGCGCCAGTGAATTTGATGGCACATGTAAAATAAACGCACCTCTTTCGAATGCATGGTCATCTTTCAGATTTTTAATTAATTTCAGGTTTTTTCAAATTAGTTTCAGACCGCAATTTACTATATATCTACTTATGCACGTACTGTAAGTTCAATTTATACTTTCAATATCATTTCTGCACTAGAAGTTCCATAGGAACTTTAAAGAATTTTATTCAGGTCAAACTTTGTTACAGGTTTGCTACTTCACTGTTTTAAATATAAAGTGAAAGTGTTTGTAGTCATTTTTTTGAAAGTGAGGAAACATGGACTTAGTCCATTATGTTACATTTTTAAAGTAAAAGTAAGAAAAGTGTGAGCAAGAAAGCACGTTTTTTTTTCTTTCTGTTACAACTAATTATTTTCTGTACGCTTCAGAGGCTATGAAAATTCAAGGCCTGTTATTAAGCTACGTCTTTCGCACTGAAATTCATAAAATATGTCGTGAGTGTTATGCTTCACACTATGTATTCAGATGGTACCTGGTCCTATTTATCTAAAGGCTTTCTCGATGTTTTTTCGAAGTAATAAACTGGACAATACATTGAACTAGATACACTCAAATCGCAGATTAAACTTTCATAACATTCCTAATACTAAAGTGCATTTGAGTTTAGTAGATAAATGAAGACAGCCATAAACTTACCTTATATAATGGAAAAGAAAAGTACTTTAATATTTTTGCTTTACATGAGGAAGTTGATCTTCTTTTGCAAAGATATCGGATCCGAGATTAAGATTTACTAACAAGAATTTTCGACCCGACAATAGCATTTACAATTCCTAACAAAGAAAGAACATAAATTTATTCTACTTGTAAACACTAGCATATGTATTTCCAGAATAATACAGCATTCTAACTCTCAGTTTTATGAGCACTTACTGCCAAGTTAATGGTCTTGCCTCAGAGGCTCCCAACCAAATTTCCGGAATATTTCCTTCTGAATGGATTTTTGCAGTAATTGTCGTAAATAACTCAGCACCAAGGGTCAATATTTACTCTTTTTGCATTATTTTCTTTATAACAAATGTGATGACAGAAAATTTTTACAAACTAAAATTAAAAATAAAAAACAAATATATAAATTCATCCCATCGTTTTATGGAGAGGCGGCGGTGTTGCCTCTCCATATAAATGACTGATTTGGAGCTTTATCTAGTCAGTGTTTCTGCATGTAGTCAGAAATATATTTTGGTTTTAGTTCCTTCTTGTTTTGAGCCCGTGCAGGTTAAAATACACACTGTCTTTTTCCTTATAATGTTGGGCTCCACAACCATCGCTCAGGAAGGCGCTTTCGGTCGGAGAAGCAACTTGCCCTTACTTACACACCTACTAAACACGTGCATATATACACACGTTTAATGAGTAGTTGTCAAGTTAAATTTACATGCCCTTAAATGAGGTAAGTAATTTTAGAGACCGCATTTAACTTAGATCGTCCTAATTTTTAAAGTTGGTTATGAGTAATGCAAATAACACCCCTGCTGTAATAAAAGTGGGTATTTTAATTAAGAAATATTAATGATTACAAAAATAGAACAAAATGGGTCTTTGTGGCTATTATTTTTCTCATGTATAGATGAGATTTCACTTAAACATCACTTCATTACTATTCCCTCCAGTATTCTGCACAAATTAACATTTCGTTCCGTTGTGAGGAGAACAAAGGAGATTCCATAATTATTCACCGCGTGCTTAAAAATGCGTAGCATCATCACAAAAACACAACCGTAACCCACCTGGAATTACACAACATATACTTAAATTCAGGGTATAATATATGCTAGCTGTAACATGGGAAACAAAACCATACCACGATATAAAAATGTTTTCAATTCATATATTGAAAATTAAACACCCCTCTTTAATGCATGCTTTAATTAGGCCCTTCTTAAAGTAGTATCTTTAATCAAAGACAGAAAAAACCAGTTTATCTTCTTAATTTAAGATCCCTTAATTTAACCCTACTTTGATTCTCATGCTGTGCTTGAAAATTGTAACCATTATCATTAGTTTTATCTTCCAGGAATAGACGAGAAACGTAAGTCACAAAATTTGCAGTTGTCATGGAGGTTTATTTGGGCAGTATCAACTCTCTGATTAAAAATTGCACATGACATTTCTGCTGCCGCAGTTTTTGCTTTCTGTAGTAGACCAGGGATCACTGATAAGGACCAAATTTGCTCTAGTGTTCTGATGAGGACACATATTTTTATTTATATTATTGCATTCTCTGTATTTATGACGGACATATTACTTGTTTATTTTGATCCACTACTTTACCGAGTGAAACGTAGTGGAATATAACTTGCATAGTTCGAAGCCTTCTTATACATTTTGTTTCGCCATAATTCTCATAAACAAAGAGTAAATTTTTCTCCGGTGTATTGTTAAGGATAACCAACTTATAATTTAATTGTGTAATGTTGTTTAAACTTAGTGCATGACCCGGTCAGATTAATTACTCAGAATTCTACTGGAATCAAAAGGCGTAAATCGGTGTGAAATGAATCCTGAAGTTTTCGAAACAAATTAAAGATCTTGATGTGAAATTATTTTGGTGTATGTAGTGAAATAATGACAAGTGATGGCCCCCTTGTGGCCCTGTCGTTGTTCTTCACATTGTACTGATCGCATAGTTATTGTTATACTAGGTCATCTATTTCATTTAAGAAACGTCCAAATATCTGACATAGGAAAGGTATAGAGCTTATGAAAGCTTCGCCAAGAAAGAGAGATAGTGGGGAAGAAAGGTTGGTGGTCAGAGAAATTGGGGAAGAAATTGATTTCAGCAAACAGGATCTAAGAGGTAAGAGAGGAGGGTAAAATTTGAAGACGGAAGAGGGTGAAACCACGCAGCATGCTATAACACCCCGGAGCTTAGTTGAATGATCCATCCCTTTTCCCCTTCGTACTCTCTTATAATACTCTGCGATATGGGAGGGGTCCTTCATATTGCGACACAAAAAAGAAGGAGACCTCTAGGTTATATCGGCGAACAGCAATTTTCGGACTAAGCTATGATAGGGAATCATGGTAAAGTTTCCTTTAAGGCCCGATTTCCCGTATGCGTATGCTCATGGTCCGCTAACGGTCAGCTGAAACGTTCTTTGCTTGTGTTTCACTATCTTCGTGACTTTACCTTCTCTTGGACGTGATCGCTTGTATGGGCAATGATGTTGAAAGACAGTGAAGAATGGCCGCTTCTTGTCTATAGCACGACTGCCCGTGTAGAGCAAATCGGGCCTAAAGGTAATATTGAGAAGTGTTTGGCATCATGTACGGTTATGAGAAGTATAGCGCTCAAAACCACGTCAAAATTATCGCATCGGAAACAGAAAGCCTGCTGCAGTCTACAAACTAATGGGTTCATAGTTGCGTCCTGTTGTAGCTCGTAAATATTAAAGCACAACGGTTACCGTCTGTACCAGACGTTTTAACATTGATCAAATACACTTTGCCCACAAAATGTATTTTCGAATTTAAAGTATGAGTCACACAATAAGACAGTGACTATTTACATAAAGGTAAAGCAATCCCAT
This sequence comes from Reticulitermes speratus, assembly GCA_021186555.1. NCBI lineage: Eukaryota > Metazoa > Arthropoda > Insecta > Blattodea > Rhinotermitidae > Reticulitermes > Reticulitermes speratus. Next base: position 50,062,362 of record JAJKFL010000001.1, read on the forward strand.
TACAGGCCTGGACAGGCCCTTTGATTCCGGGAAGTTGAGGCTCCCAAATTTCTAGACAATCGGCACATGAAGGTGGTAAGGTTGTCAGCCCTACGCACCGGCCGCCTGGTACTCATTTCTGTTAGAGGCTGAGTCGACCCCAGGGCCATAGTGCGACCGAAACGATTATGTCAATAAAAAATTCCAATGACACCATCGAGAATCGAACATGCGACCTTCCGGCTTGTAGCACATAAATAATATCAATGGCTGGTAATATAACGGACGGTCACTAAGTTTACAGTGAAGTAAGGACGCAATTCTGGTGCGTTCGCATACTCGCGAAAAGCGCACATCACTTTCGTCATGTTTGCCAGCTCGCCTGTCTGTCCGCTTGTAGCATATCGGATCCCACTGGACGGATTTTCGTGAAATTTGATATTGGAAACTTTCATTAAAGTTTGTCAAGGAAATGAAATTGGTTTACATGAAGGCCTGTGTACGTTTTGTTGTTGTTGTTGTTTTTGTTGATGACATTTAAACCGCGATAAAAGCTCTGTATTCGAATGAAATGGTATCAGACTGTTAGGATAGCCGAGGAGGTATAAATATTACGCGATCGTGCCTCAGTGTTAAATTATTCGTAAGCTCAATGTATTCAATTTACTGTACCAACTTAATGCACATTATTAGTTACGTATGAGTGTTAAACACGTAGCTTCGATATGTTTCGGTACAAGTGCACCATCCTCAGGGAGTAAATATGCCAGGTTTAAAACTAACTGCCTTTGACAAGCCATTATTTACATGGTTCCACAATGTGTACTAGGCTCCATTGTTGATATTGTTTATGTTAAAAAAGTACAACTTGTATTGTTATTAAAAATTTGTGGTTAGAACATGATTAAAATTATCTCTTACATAATAAATATGTTCCATACAGATTAAAATTATTGTTGCGCTGGTAGTGGAAACTTCTAGTTTGTGGAATTTTTTGTTTACGTCTCTAGTGCGTATCTCAGTCAAAGTGGATCGGATCCCTGTGTTTAGACTGTGTCGTGTAATGGAACCAGCAAAATGCTGCTGGATCCGATGTACATGTACAAAATAACAGTCAGCACTTTTGGACGTAAAGTGTTGGAAACTACCCATCGACGCACTAATGTGAGCGGATATGAAATCTTAAGTCTTCGTAGTAATGCGCTTGAACGTTCAGAATTGACTCTTCAAACATGAAGATGTATAACACAGGCTTTACAAATATATATATATATATATATATATATATATATATATGGCACTATAAACCAACATAACGGACTTGGATGCACTAATACTATGCAATGGTAACAGTTCCAGTGTTTTAGTAAGGCTGTGAAATTGGTAAAAGATAAAAGGTAAATTTCACCCTAGTACAGGCCATGAAGGCCAGAAGGGGAGTAGAGGTATAGCTTTACTCTTTCTTTAACCTTGGCGCTAGATGGGAGTGGGTGGTTAACGCCAAGCCCCGGCCGCTTTACCCCTAGGAATGACCCGGTACCCATTGTACAGGAGGTTGGTTGGGCCCCAGGGCCGGTCTGGACGGGCGTGTAAAATCTCGCCCCCACCGGGATTCGATCCCCGGACCTCCAGCTCGTAGCGAGTCTCTATACCGACTGAGCTATCCCGGCCCATGTGAAATTGGTAATTGAGTAAAAATAGTTATAGGAAAATTAAATGGGCGAGACAAGACACTTGAAACTGCATCACAGTTTACATTCTCCCACACGAACCAAGTAGTTAGCGTAGATTAAATGACTGAAGAACATAGAAAGTGCTAGAATTATCACTTCTCACGAATGGATCGAAGTAAATCTGATTAGTTGTGACTTATAAATCCACTGGTTTCAGAAATACTGGCTGCACAGGAAAAAAAAAAAAGGAACGATGACAAGTATACTCCTGTAGGATCGAAACTCCTTCTTCGTGTCTATGTTTAAGAGGATGATGACAAAATTTATGAAATTAACTTTATAAAGACGCAAGCATAGTGCGTGAGATCCTCTTTAGATCACTACTTCTGAAGATACGAGATAATGTAAAGCTGCCCCTTTGCTTAACTAAACTACACGCCATGAATTCATACTGAGGAATGGAGATGAATTTCCACAAATTTTAATTCCGGCACCAGTTGAAAGACAGTGGTTAGATTAACAGCCCGACAGCTTTACCTCACGAAAAAGACCTTACATACTCATTTGGTAGGAGGCTGGATAGGACCCAGGGCCTGTTAGGACAATACGGATAATAGAAAAATTCCTTGCTTCTGCCAGAAATCTAATCCGGATTCCTCTGTCATCCAGCCCTATCCTAGTCACTATACGGACTAATTTATTCCGGCTGCGTAATCCATAGTTAACGGTGGTCATATCGCCCCATAATTTTCTATCAGCTGATAAAGTATTTTTGAAAAGAACCTTCTGTTGTCATGAGTGCTCAAGCTGCGATTTGGACAGCAGTTGACAAAATACTGTAAGGCACTATTGCAACAGAGCGCCCCACATTTATTTACCAACAATTTGAACTAATGCCCAACCGATGACCTGTATCCTTTCTAGCAGTTAACACTAACAACAGTAAGTATATATTTAGATTCAGGATCATGAAAAACGAAATGTTTTAAATGAGCCAATAAAGAGGAAATATATTTAAAAGAAAAACATCTTGCAGCAAATAGGTTTATGGTAGAAGAAATTCATGCTTACGTGACAGAGAAAATATAATTAATAGCTTGCAACTTTTGAAACTCTTATTGAATTGCCTTGAGACCCAACAATCTTTTCAGATACGCCAATATAGAATCCCAGAGCTCTGAGCGGCTTACCACATCATCACTCAAAGCAAAGTATTGGCAAGTCTTCCATCACGTTCAACTGTCCAAGCCACGTGTACAGACCTCCTCACACAAAACTCCAATATTCCGGAGAAAAAAGGGTACTCGAATCCCTTATTTCAGACTACCCCATTCATCAACCATAATCCATGGTTATTTTAATGTAAAATAAGAATTAGGCTTAGAAATAATATGTTTCATTTTCTTTCTGCTTATGTTTAGCTTTTATGAGACAACATAGACAATATTATGCAATGACCTTTTCGGCTACCTGCCGGATAGTGTTAGTTGCCGATCCCAGTGGCCGCGCGGTCTAAGGCGTGGGTCTGCGGCCTCTCGCTTACTAGGATTGTGGGTTCGAATCCCACCGGGGATATAGATGTATGTCTCTTGTGAGTGTTGTGTGTTGTCAGGTAGAGGTCTCTGCGACGAGCTGGTCCCTCGTCCAGAGGAGTCCTACCGAGCGTGATGTGTCTGAGTGTGATCGTGAAGCGTCGAAAAATGAGGCGGCCTAGGCCACCAAGGGGCTGTCGAGCCATTGAAAAGAAAAATGTATAAAGGCTACCTGTGTTTCCTTCCCACCCCTAAAAATTCAGCGTACATAATTATTGTCTTCACTTTACCGGACTTATAACTTCTACAAAGTCGAAAAGTAACTTATCAAAGTCCCAACAAGACAATAATTTTTCGACCTTAACACCAGAACGTGTACTCACAATATTTTTTATACAGAAAAATTTGTTTTCGGTGTGACAATTCTGACGTGGCCACGGGCTGTAATACCTCAACGCATTGATCACAAATCATAAATACTGAAGAGGAAAGCCTTCAGAGGGGCAGGCCTAATCTAATAACCATATCGATATGATTATTCCAGACAACACAGTTCTGCTTGCAACAGGGAATTTGCATTTTTGGAACCTTAAAATTCAAACTACTAATATTTAATTATTTCCTCAGAACTACAAGGGAGTGCTAATGTAATGGCACAGGATGATGACCTCCATTCAATCATCCCATACGTCACCCAATTTACCTTCATAATCATTATATAATATCTCACATCATATAACACACTCCGCCTCCTCAGGCAGAAAAGTGTACTTCGCATTTTAGAGAGCTACCGTGTTCATATTGTCCCTGTGCTGAGCTAGATGATTATTGTTCAAGCTGTCAGAACTTGAGATTCATTCTAATATTGTATCTATCTCGGTCTAGGTCTTCCAATTGGTCTCTTTCCTAAAAGCTTCTCCGCTAAACCCCTGCATCCATTATTCTTCCCCTCATGTCTGCCACATACCACGCCCATATTATTTTTCATTTTGTTGGCTTAATAATACATGGTGCGACATACATATCATGAAGCTCCTCAACACGAAATTCTCTCGAGTCTCCTCTTTCTTCCTCCTTCCTAAGTTCAAATATCTTCCTCAGCACCCTGTGCAAGAAACCCCTCAGCCTATGTTCTTCCTTTAATTTGAGAGACAATATTTCAGACCCATAAAAATCATGTGACAAAAGTTTAGAATTTCACATTTTGATCTTATGTGTGTGGATATTAAAATGGAAGGCAAAATATTCTGGACCGAATGATAGCAAAAATTCCCTGAAATTAATCTGCTCTTACGTACAATCTTGAGAATTTGGTGTCGTTCTTAAATATTTGAAATTCTACTATTTTTTATACCGCTTTCAAAAACAAATACCTGTTATTGAAACTGCCTTGTTAAAATTTACATAGTAGCCATAACACACTTGGTGTAACAAATGTAACATAATTTTTTTAAATTTACACGAATTTTTCTTTCTTTAAAGTTAGAAAATTTCTTTTCTGAAAGCATTCCATTCAATTTACAATTCTGCGAAACATAGATTTGAAATAATTTAGCTAAAGAAGCCTGGCTCATGTTTTATTTAATCAGCAAACAATTATTTTATTTATTTTATAAGTAATTTACACGCATTTCTTACCGTTCTTCACAAGTAATTATTCGTGCTTCTCTCCTTTCGAAATCAGCTAGACCGCTGCGAACCATGCTTCGCATATCAAATATGTCGATTGATTAGTTCCATCAGCTGAAGAAATTCTCTATAGCTGTTAAAACTTTAAGCAGTCCTTATGACATTTACCTGACATTGTCGATAGGTCAAAATTCAAAAGCGTTTGGAATCCTGTAATAGTATAATGGACCTTATTTGAAGACAGAAGAAGCAAACGCGAAATGTCCGAACAATATTACCACGCAAAAAAAGAAGGCGAAAAAGATCATAAACGGTGGTACATAAACTAAGGATCAGCATTTACTGAACGTTGGATTAGTAAATTTGCCTTATGCTATTGGCGTCTACGAATAAAGGAAGACATTTTGGGTAGCAATTATCAAGTTCATTTAACTTTGTTGAAATTATCATCACTGGCGATAGAGTTCGGCCAACAAACTGCTGAACTCACAGGCTAATGAGCCCACTAAACCCTTGTGCAATATTTTCAACACAAACAACACTACAAACTGTCATTTTATATTATTACGAGTTTCTTTAACACAGTCAAGAACGACTTGTTTCTCTGAGATACTCGTACATTAAAATGTATTTTTCATCTCCTTCTTGGTACACCAAGAAGTTACCTTCCAAAACGTATGGATTTTGTCTCTCTCATATTACCTACACAGCAAGCCAAATATAACGTGCTACAAATATTTAAATATTTACTGTAAAAGAGCACGAGGAACATTTCTTTTCAAGCTTAGGTCTTACGTAAATTTCCCAACAGAATTGTGTTTCATTTTGATTACCAAGTCAAGGTAAGACATACTGAGCACTTAGAAGGGATACATTGATATTGTCGTAAGTTGTGTAGGCAGGAAATATAACAAAAACTTGCACTTTGGGAAAACATCCAAATTAGTTATTTAAATAGCTGTAATAAGTATTAACTATCTCCATGAAGAACAATCCTCCCTGAAGAGCTGACAGTTTCTCAGAAGTCAAAATTTCCCCGTATTTTGTGGAACCCGAATGTCATTTCCGTATTCACAACAGTTCACCACCTGTCCTTATCCTTACACAAATCAAGCCATTCCAGGCCTTACCAAAATATTTCCTCAAGGTTCCTTTTGATATTATCTTCCCATCTAAGCCTGGGTCTTCCAAGTGGTCTCTTTCACTCACATTACCCCACTAAGACCCTGTAAACATCTCCCCTCTCCCCCATACCTAACACATGCGTCGCTCATTTCATTCTTCTTTATCTTATCACCCTGTTAATATTTGGCGACTACATAACATGACGCTACTTATTGTGACATTCCCTCCAGTCTCCTGTTTCCTCGTCCCTCTTAGGCGAAGATACCTTCTTCTGTAACTATTATTATTATTATTGTTACTACTATTTATCACCTTTATACAGGGTATTAAAATTATGTACTTTGAATAATTCCTTTAGGGGCATAAAATGTTGCAGCTGTTCTGTGGTTACAACATACTCTACAGATATTATTTCCCATGATAGACGTTTTGCAATTTTACGTTAATAATTTCTTGTAGGTGCGCAGTGCACAATATGGCTGTTTTCTGTATCTTCTTGATCTCGTTCTTTCCAGTTAACGTTGTTCTGATATTTTATGAAAGATTCTGACATGGCTCCGTTGCCTCTAATATTACTGGTATCACTTTTATTTTTTACAGAACACATTTCCACATAAAACATATGTTTATCGTAAGTTCTTTGCATTTTAAAATCTTTTCGGTTTCTTTCACTACAATTCTATCTCCTGAAATTTTAATGTCTATTCGCAGACGTATTCCTCTCTTATTATCACGGATTATGATATCCCGTTTATTGTTAAGGATGGCTCTGTCAGTTTTTACTTGTTGATCCCATAATATGGTTACCTTACTGTCATGACTTTTTCTACTGACTTTGATAAATGCTAATGCCAGTGTTCCATGTCTAATTTTACCCCTATTTCCTTGCATACGGTCAAGTGCAGTTGAGAACAAACTCTATCGTGTCTCTTTTTGTATTGTTCTTTTGCCAACATTTGTCACGCTGATACAATGTGATCTATTATCTCGCCATATCTTTGACACAGTCAGCGTTTGCTGTCTGTTTCTGTTTACAATATTATTTTGTAGTGTGTGGTTTTGTAGTGCCTGATCTTGTGCTGCTGCTGTCACTTCAAATTTCTGCTTTCAGTTCTGCTCTCAATAGCTACAGAAATGGTAACTTCTTCACTAATAAGCTTTCCATCTATATTTCTAATATACTGTCCATGCATTATGCTGCTTCTCCATATTTTAAAGAAATTTCCTAATCTTTCTTTTGAAATTTGCCAGTGTTTTTCATTATTATTATTTATTATTATTATTAGTGGTGGTGGTTGTGGTAGTATAGTAGGGGTGGTAGTAGTAGTAGTAGTAGTAGTAGTAGTTAGTATTTTATTAAACTTACAAAGGGCGTTTAAAATAGAGACTGAAATACTTTCAGAAGCTACCAGTCGCTAAGTAGATCAAAAACGTCCCCACCTTTAATGCAAACCTAACATTCATTGCTACATTCAGTAGTGTAGGTGCTAGGAAATATAAATATACAATTCCTGCTTCTCATTTTCATTTGTTTTTATGAACTGTCCTGTATAAATTTATTCCCTTGTAAAATTCAGGAAATTATTTTGAAACACCCCGTGCTTGTACTGTGTAATCCTCTTAGCTGTACCTGTCCTGTCGAGATTTTTATTACACAACTAATTACTTGTTTTAAAAAATAAACGCAAGAGTTCCATTCGTATTCATAGGATTTAGCGAGAAGATTAAATCTTCCAAAAGTACTTCCATTATCATTGGCAATGGTAATTAATTGGAGTCCTGCTACTTCAGCACACAAAGACCAAGCCTTAGAGCCCATTTCATCGGCTTATAAAAACACCAACTGGTGAAATAATGTTAAATCCTCCTTACACTTTTTAGAGTATGTTAGCACAAAGAATTTTCCATTCTTAGTTACGTGGATCGAATTCCGAAAATGGTGACGAAAATTTTATGTTTCCATACACTAATATAGGTAAATCATGAGATAATAATACCGTATATGTCATGCCAATAAAATTCACCAGTCGTTCCGTATCTCCTGTACTGTAGGTGAGTGCGCATATTGAATATGAATATTAAGTATATAATATCTGACAAATGCTTATAAAAGTATTGTATTTGTCACTGTTATACACAGTGTAACAGACACATACTACTGATTTGCTAAAACACAAGACTTAAGTTCTCACTGCGGTGATAATGAACAATATTTTCTCTAAAATACAGCGCATTTCCATACACGAGACCTTTCCCAAAATTCCGAGTATCTTCGTGGTCAAAATTCAGAGAGTATGTCTAATCGTAAAATTTTATAGAATTTCGATGATTGCATATCACATTTGGAAACATTAAATTTATCAAATTTGTCCATAAAGTAAGAGATTTCGAAAGAGAGTAATATAGATATACTACGGGTCTGTGGCAAAAGCTCTTTTTATGTTATGAAAATTATGTTCAACACTGATCTGTCTGAGGTAGTCCTATATTTATGATTGGCCTAAATGAGGTTCCGTGATTGACCTTATCCCCATTGTCAGGTAATTTGCCTTAGAGTACAAAAATAACTCTTAGTAAATTCTTAATCAATTACCTCCAGAGAAGGGTAGAACTAATTACCAGAATGTCACCTATATCACGTACAATCACGAAATGGATTGTGTCGAGTATTAGGGGTCTAACTGATATTTGAAATTTTACTAATATTATCGTATTTTATTTTAAATTTATGCACTATTCCAGCCCGTTTATCTTCAGGTGTTTCTTCGTTTATATTGACAGATGACGTCATTACAGTCACGGTTATTAAATTATTATTTTCTTGTAAACAAAGCTGAATTAGTCATTTTGACCGGGAGAAGTGAACTGTTTCGTGTGAAAAGTTTCGCAAGTAACTTAAATGTTTTAAGTTAACTCTCTTAAAGCATATTTTATTATCCGAAGAACTTTTCCTTGACAATGCGTAACTTCTGAGCGCTAGTCAGATGTATTGTACTATCTGTATGTTCATGTTGTGTGCTATGGTACCTTACAAATATTTTGCACGTAGAGATCACCCGGTTAAGTTAAATAAACCACGCACATGGTGATGTCTCGGGCAGTCTGTGCAATATAAGGCTGTGAAAACCCTCCAAATTGAAAACAAATTCACATTCATTTTAATAAAGGGAAAGAAAGTCCTTCTCCAACATTTTTTCCCACGGCTAGCCAGTCCTAGTGGGCCTAGGCTTCCTCATCGTTGAGGTTTCGAGATCACACTCGGTTAAACACACACAAACTCTGTAGGAATCCTCTAGACGACAGATCGGCCCGTCGCAGAGACCTCTATTTGACAACACACAATACTCACAAGAGACAGACATCCATGCCTCCGGCGGGATTCGAACCCTGAATCCCAGCAAGCGAGCGGCTACAGACCCACGTCTTAGACCGCGGGACCACCGGAATCTCCCCACCAAATTGTTAATTAACTTTATTACGTAACCTTTGTTTAGACATAAGACTTTCGAACACATCTTTTACCACAGCTCAAGACACAAAATTTATACTGCGAATTGTAAATTCCTAAAATCCAAATGCCTGTGTGTTATGTATAAAAAATCTGTACTTATTTATTCTCAGTGCGATAAAAGTCGTAACATAATATTCTAAATTTAAAGTAGGTGAAATATATTTGTAATGTTGCTGCAGAAATAATTATAAAAGTGAAACTGATACATTTTCCAAAAATTCTAAACATCACGGCTAAATAATGCGAAAGGAAAAATGGAATGTTATTAAGTTGCTATACATACTAAAGTTTCAATTTGGTCGCATTTTTTCACTATATTTCCTATTCTTGCTATTGTCGTTATTGTCGGGTGCACTACACTATGTAAATAAAAGTATCTCCAATATGTATTTGACATAATAACATATTTAGTAGAGGAAAAGTGAAAACGACTCTGTTTTGCAAGAGAAGACTTGTTTTATATGGGTTGCATTGTGGTACACATTATTGTATGCAGGACAACATTTACATAAATTACAATATACACTCGCTCTGTAAAGAATGAAATATTCTCTCTGTTGAAAATGTTTTATGTCACCAAGGAACTTGGGAATGCTCGGAATATTATTAAGCTGAGGAAAGACCGATATAAACTACCGTGACAAATTAAAGTTATTAATCAGATGAGTGAACCTGCTGGCTTCAAAATTAAGGAGCTGCTGAAATGGAGGAAATGGTGCTAGTAACAAGCGAACTGCACAATGCAGTGAGCTGGGAACAACAGTAGGGTCCAAAAAATAAGGATGCGGTAGAAGTTTAAAAAGGAAGAGCTGAACAGACTTCGTAATGTAAGAAGTTATCTTTAATTTTTATACTGAGTAAAGGATTCTAACTGGTACTCTATCGGTAGACTAGTTCTAAATTTGTTAAGAGAATAATGTATCTTCTCTTAGCCAATATTGAGGGTATGGATTACAAGAAATTGATAAATTTCCGTCAAAATTGTTCCAATCATGAGGTAAAAGTGCTTCAGTGATTGACAAACTTGTTAGTTTTATCTACCAGAAGGGAGAATTAACTCAAGAGTCGAATGAATCGTTTCTATTCATAAGAAGAGTAATAAAATTGATTTATTAACTACCGAGACACGTCACCCTCATCAAAATTCTATCAGACATTTTCTGTCACAATTATCTTCATTCATTCATTCATTCATTCATTCTTTCTTTCTGTAGTCTGTCTTACGACTGGTCCGTATTCTCTTCCAAAGCGAGTTCTCCACAGGGTGCGATCTAGTGCTTCCTCTTTCTATTTCCAGTATCTTCTCTTTTACTTAAGCTAATCCAGTAGCTGCTTACGCCTTCTTCCACGTCTTCCCGTAATTTCTGTCCTTCCCTCTAACTTTCCCTCAATCAAGTGTTTTAGAAGGCAGTTTTTACGCAAGATGTCACCAATCCAGTTAGCCTATCTTCTTTTTATTGTATGTAGGATATTCCTCTCCTCCTTTACTCTATGTAATACTTCTTCATTTCTCACACGATCGGTTCAACTGATCTTCTCCATTCTTCTCCAGCACCACATTTCAAAACTCTATCTTCATATGAGGACAAAATTATTTGGTAATCATCGACATAATAAATCAACTGTCAATCAGATATCCTGCATGTCTAAGTTACTCAAGATAAAATAAAAATACAGTGAGACAGCATGTGAACCGCTTATAGACTTCAAAAAAGCCTAAGGATTTGGTATGACCATGAAATTAATTGCTTTTTTAAAATATGTGTATATGAAATCTATAGTAACTTCGGAGAGGTAAATATTTATCTGATACATTATCCATTATCCATAAGCTTTAATGACATTGCTTTTAAACTTTGCTATATAATATGCCATTACGAAGATCCAAGCTAACAAAGAGGGAATGAAATTGAGTGGCACAAATCAGTTTCTCTTCTATGCTAATTATGTTAATTTACTGGACAAAATTATAAATACTTTAAACGAAAACACAGAAGATTTATTGGTTTCTGATAAGTGTATTTGTCTATAAATAAATGCTGAGAAATCTAAGTGTTTGTCTATGCCACTTGAATAGAATTTACAACCAAATCACAATATAAATCCTATGGATGTGTGGCATATTCCAAACATTTGGGAATCAGACAAACAAGAAGAAAGAAACTGAGTTCACAATAAATTCTGGAATTGCCTGCTATCATACGGAACAAATATATTTTGTTCTCTATTTGCCATGGGAAAAACACAAAGATTAACATACACCTGAAATATAATTTTTCCTATTGTTTGATATGTGGATGTGTGAAACATGGTCTCTTATTTTAAGGGAAGAACATTGGCTGGGGATTTTGAGAGTAGGGCGCTGAGGTAAAACTTTGGTTAGAAGGAAGGAGTAAATATTGACTTAATAAACTGCATAATGATGAATTTGTGGTATGTACAGCTTGCCAGATTATTACATGCTTGATAAAATAAGGAGGATTTATGGGTTATACATGTGGCACGCATGAGCGAGAAGAGAAAATGGACATAGGATTTTGGTGGGTAAAACCGAAGTAAGAAAACCGCTTGTGAAACCCAACACTAGAAAGAATGAAGTTAGAGTTTAGAGAAATAGGATGGATGGCGTGGATGGGATTTATCTGGCTCAGGACAGGACAAGTTGCATGCAATTGTGAACACGGTAATGAAATTTCGGGTTCGATACAATGCAGATATTTTCTTGATTAGTTATGAAATTATTAGCTTCTGCAGGAGGAGTCTGCTCCATCAGTTAGGTACAAATGCGGAAGAGAAAATTTTAAATGTCCAGAAACTATAGCCCGATGCATATCAAGTTCTTATGCTGATTACTGTTTTCTAGTAACAGAGCCTGAAATATAAACTCTGTATTTACCTTCTAGCACTTCGTTGTGCCTCACTATTTTAAGTTACCTCTATCTCCCGTTAAAGGTGCGAACTAAGAGGTAATTCTCACAGCGCTCGTGGTCCACCGTTAGTTCCGTGCTGCCTTTGGAAAGTGTTCAACAAATCGAATTTTATCAACCTTTCAGCAAAAGACACTAATGCACGTTGAATAAGTCAGTAACTTATTAAGCTTTACAGTTTCTGTTTGAAGCTGTCCTGTCTTTGCAAACTGAAAATTTAACATTTTTCTTTTATTTTAACAGACTGTCAGAAATTTTAATGTTTTCATGGAGATGAATATGAAGATTCCTGTCTTTTAGGATGCCGTTTCGTGAAGGTTGCTGTCTTCTAGGATACAGTTTCGTAAAGATCACTGTATTCTAGGATGTAATTCCTTGAAGATTACTGCATTGTAAGACATTTCTGTGAATACCAGTCTTCTAGGAAACAGTTATGTGAATATTACTGTATTCTAGGATATAATTCCGTATAGATTACTTCTTTCTAGAATGTAGTTCCGTAAAGACTACTGTTTGTTGGGATATAGTTGCGTGAAAAATATTGTCTCCTGGGGTACAGTTCGTGAAGAACATTGTCTTCTATGATATGCTTCCGTGAAGATTACTGTTTGCTAGGACATGGTGCTGCAAAGATTATTCTTTGCTAGGATATAGTTCCATGAAGATTGCAGTCTTCTAGGATAGAGTTTGGAATATTAAACATTATTATGAATTACTTTGCGAGGCCTACCTGAGAATTAACTGATAAAATGTCATGGTAAATATATGTACCACCTGCTGTTAAATTTAGGAGACCTCATTATACCAACACAAGGAATTTCTGAGTTTGTAATGATTTTCATAATTAAAGCCCGTAGTTTTCGTAAATAAAATTAATATATTTGTCTGTGTAATGGATATAGACTCTGTTCCCCTGTGAGGTTGGTATTGTAATTTTTACCAATTTTGATTTAAATGAATCTTCAAAGCCTTAATTTTGTCCAATAACTGTAAAAGTAGACAAAATACATCATCACACAACTACAATTGTCTTCGATTTCAAAGACAACTGAAGGGTTTCATGGTAATGAAATTGACACCACATATTAAATAATTTATTACGATTCTCCTCTCAACTTCTTTACACTAGAATGGGAGCCGTCTGTACTCTAAGGCAACGACGTTGGTTCTCTGAAGATTGTCTTTACATACCGTACAAGACGGAATGTTTGGATGAAGAAAACTTGCTTCTAAATAAACAGGGAACGAGCATTGTTCTCAAGCGAGTAAATTAATTTCCTTTCCAGCGTTCAGCATTTGTCTTATTAATGAAAACTACATATATATACATAATATAGAGTCGTGCAATATACAATACTCAAGACATACAGCCAGTAGAACCCCTTTTCATTTCACGTCCCAACATTACACTAATGTCTAGAGTATAACACAGAAACATTTAAACTTTCACATCGCAGCTATAATTTGAATTTTGCCAAAGTACATTTCTGTAGCATTTGCTACGCCTTTCTCGCCTTCTTAATATAACTAACATTCCAACAAATTATAACAGTGCGAAGTAAATTAAATGAGTGATAATTTAGATCAGTGAGAATAAGAATAAAACGAAATTTAAATGTACGTACAAGAGCGGTCCTTATACATATTAGCGAAGTGAATGCAAAGTATGGATTTAAGTGTCCGTCTACGTGAGTGGGTGTTTTATATCCAACACAAATAATCGGGTTACAATGATACTGGAATTAGTGATGTGCACTAAAATATCCATGATAATTTAATTAGGTCAAGATTTCCCAAATTAAGTTATACTTTGTATGAATATGACAACGAACTACTGTATACTTCTAAAACAAAAGATTTATTGAACAGATAACTGGCCCTCAACATAAAATATAAAGTGCTGTATTTTTATACTTTTTCTTTAAAAAAATTCTATGCGATTTTGACATTACTTCATACGATAATACATGCCATATGGCTCCGAACTCTGTAATATTTTCATAATCGATAAGCTTTGACAAGAGGAAAAGTTATGTCTTTAAGCAGGGTAGAATTCTTAAGCGCTTAATTCCCTAGACAACAGATTTTTAACTGAAAGAAATAAACATCCGGGAATGAGGGATGCAAAACTTCAAACGGAATAAATTTTGAAAATAGGTAAACCTATAAATATGAGGATTCCATTGGGCGGCAGTTGTGGATTCCATGGCAAGGGATAATTTTTAAACCGTCGTCATCTGTAGTAAGTTGAAGAAATTGAGCCAAATAGATATTAAATTTTAGAAACTAATACCAATTAACTGTTTGAGTTTGTATGGTTCGTACAGTGCAGACTGCGAACTAATAATAACTTTGCAAGTTTCACGCCTTCATTCATCACCGCACAGTAATGCTAGTTAATGACGTATAAAATTGTCTCTCTCTTTAACATCTGGAGATACGAACTTAAAATATGTGTAAAAACGTAGTTAATACTTCGCAGAGAGCAGACCCCGTTTATCTTACGAAGGTCATTCGCGTAATTATGTAAAGGGAAATAAATAATAGACGATTAGGCCTAACATAAGAATCACACAAAGCACATACATACATACATATATACATACATACATATAATTGTACAAAATCCGGACACATAAAAGTTTTATTACCAACCACTGCACACAGTATTTTCTGCTCCTACATGCTTCGGTTGCGTGTTGTAACCATCATCAGGAAGCCACATTACATAGACACGAGCAGCGTACGGTACATGTATATGTAAGGGAACTGCAAGGAATACGGTATGTAAAAAAGTAAGTACATAAAATCCGGATTTTGGATTTAGAGCTGTCGACATAGTAGTTTCCTTCGGGCCCACATTTACATTAATAATCCATAATGTCTTCAACAAATTCAGTTAATGAGTAGGGGAATCGGGAGTCATTATTTGTCTGTAGATGTTTAAAGGACACAGACAATCTCATATAATATACAGCGACGAATAATAATGTGAGTGAACAAAAACGAACTGAAGAAGGCGCCGGAGGAAGAGGTCCTGTTTTAAGTGATTTAGGAAACCGGCATTGTTGTGGAGAATCTGATAAGATAATGAACAAATTCTCAGTGAAATAGTTAAGTGCCCCAGCTGAGATTCAAAATCATGTACCTCTATATTACTAGACAGACGCATTACCTCTTCAGCCAACTCGCAAGATGATACAGCTGTGAGTACTCCTGCAGTGTGTCACGAAAATCAGAGTTATGAGGATCGTTTTCTGTGATTGCTAAAGATTAGTTTGATAAAAAGAAGAAAATAACGAATTTCTTACGTGACCCTGTTCCAGCTGTATTTTCATCGGTAGGGCGTGTATAAATTATCGTTAACAATGATTAGAAGGTAGTACGTGTGAAAACCTATGGGAAGTCTATGTGACAGAAGCAATTTTAGGGACCCGTGCGGCTTGTTTTCGAAAGTAGGTGTATTTATTATATAGCAACAGGAAGTTGCGTGAAGTAGTCATACCGTAGAAATAGCTTTTTATCTTTTCTTTATTTTCTAAAAAAATTTAATCTCCCTGAAAAGTACACTGTACCAAAAGGTGGGGGTTTCCTCACTCTATAAAAGTATTGTTCGAAATATTTTCACTGTGATAAATATTTATCAGGTTAAATTCATGTTTACGCAGAGAAGCATGTGAACCGGTTAAGCATGTAGATCTTAATATAAAGCGCCCATTGTGTTTTTTTTAATTATAACCATAAATGAAACATTTAGACACCACTTAAATGAAATTATAGAATTTAAAATTTTATAAATGCCCTTTCATCTTTTTTACGACTCGTTATTTTTGGACTAGCGGCCAGACACAGCGAAGCGAATATTCTTAATATAAAAATATCGCAGCCACGCTACAATTCCGTGAGAATGCGCCTTATGAAATAAATTTCTGCAGTACTTCAATTACTTCTAAGTGCCTATATAGTCGGTGCGTTTCGAATAATACTGGTTTTAAATTATATATATACCCTATCGCCCCACACGCAAGACGTTTGTCGTCTCTCTCAGACTGGTAGAAAACACAACAGCCATGAAGACACAAACACATAATTGTTAGATAGGTCTATATCTCTTTACACGTTTCAGAACTACAAGAAAGAGAAGTGCTGGTTTTGGCTCCGGTTTGATATTGAACCGCCTTAAAATATTATGCACAGAGATGAGATATGTTTAATAGACGCAAGAGGAAATACTACGTGGGGCGGGGAAATTATTTAATTAGAAAGATTGTGTAAGTGAATACAGATAAAAGGCCGACGTTGTCCATGGATTCCTTTTATACGAAGGGATGCTTTACGCCGTCCTGTCTTTATTGGCCCGAAGAACAGGCCTTAATGTTCGACCTGAAGAATCTCGTTGGCACGTAGTCGATTTTTAGCGAATTTGCTTTTGCCTAAAGCAAGTATGTCCCGTAAGCAAGAGACTGTTAATTTAAACAGTGGACATGATATTCGGAGTCGAAATACGTTAGTAATAAAACATATACTTGATTATGTCAACAGAATAAAATCGTCTAATACATAAGTAAATTCTTCAATTCCTATAAAAACGTTTGCAATTCAAAACGATGGAATGGTTTTAGATCCATAACATCATGCTTTCATAACCATTTCAGAAGAGAGGTCTAGAAAACCAGAGTAACAAATATCAGTGTATAGAGAACGGGTATGTAGACATCTATTTACATATTAGAGTGAAGGTAATTTGCAATCAACTTTAATTAACGTGGCAAAATATTACCCATCACAAATTACAAGAAAACAGGTGTCTTTAGATATATTGCGAAAATGTTTTATAAAGTTATTAACTACCGTCAATACAACAATGTGTTTGTTTTCAATTTTACTTCCTCTAAGAGCCCTATAAACCTCAAAGTAGCCTACCTGTGCTCGTAATTCTTTATCGGTGATCTATTTATTAATTAAAACACGAGCAAAGGTCACTCGTCTTGTCCATCCGTTTTAAATATTTTTAAAAAGTAGTGTTCATATCACGTTACTCATCCATATCTTACCCCAGTTTAACGGAAGGTTTCAAGCAATATAACGTCGAAACGCCTGGTTCTAATAACACATCAAAGGGTCCTATACGATAAACTGTTATCTGGAAAATTTGTATTATACCATGAAACAACAATATCTAAAAATATATTAATCTTTGCAGACCACGACAATGTAAATATAAAATCAGCGAATGCTTCAGTGTGTTTGACAGCACAAAATACGGAAAAGTATTATACAAGGCAGGAACAACATGAAAACAGCAGCAGCAGCAACAGCAGCAACAACCCAAACAAACAAAACAACAACAAATTAAATGCCGAATGATTTTCAATAATTCGTCTAAAAATAATGGTCATGAAATTTGAGAAAGAGGACTGTTATGTAATATGGAGAATAGGAATAATTCAGCACACACAGATTAAATATAATATACTGTAGGAAACTAAAATTTTCACTTCAAACATTATTACACAGTGAAAAAAGTACCGAAAAACACTGCTCCTTAATAATATTTTGCAATGAATGTACAAGAAGCATTGCATTTATCGTTAACAATGTCACTGAAGCCGCTTCGTTGCTGCATGCAAAAGTCCTCCACTGTGTATTCGACAATAAGTATTGCTATCAAACTAATATATTACAATTTCTTCTTACCTCATTTCAGCTTTAGCGCAAGACGGTAACAATTTTTCACGGTGCTGATCTTTCTCCTTACATATTCTAGATATAGTTCCTTCACTCCACTGTAGACAGAATCACTGTACACTGTATTGGCACTAATGTTTTTTTCGCTGTCTTTACAACACTTGCAAAATCATTAGAAATAACGGCCCTATTTTATTTCAAATAAAATGGCTCTCACGTTCACCGATCCATATTTATCTACGTATGCATTAAGAACTCAAGGAATAACAACACAGTAAATATAGATCATATAATATACTCATTTTAACAAAATAACTTAGCTGAAGATCTGCACTAACTGAGGTACATGCTGTAACTGCCGACATGGTCAAGGTCCTTCTGATTTTAGCCGAATTACTATACAGTCGCTTTCCCCCCATTCACAACCTCTACGTACCTTTCGGACTGAGTAGGAGAGGAAAGAGGATTCTATGCAAAATAAATGGGCCAGCCGTCGCAGAACGTTAGTAAGTCAAATTGATTCGAGTCAATTGGACGGAATTCAGTTTGTGTTAGCACAGACTACTACACACGATAAAGCATAGAGATGGGTAGCGTGTCGGAGTTCAAGGCCTACTCGTAGTAGGAGAGCGTCCATATTATTCGTAGGACGCCAGCAGAATGCTGTGGTTGTTTCTGTACCTATGTAGTGATTCATAGTACGATTTCACTTGCGTTTGTAAGGAAACAGTTATTCTACATGAATAAGTGAAATATATATTTGGATCGCTATAATATCAAATGTACTATGCAGCGGTATTTAGATGAGGAAAGGCCTAAGATAAAAGTAATAATAAAGGAATGGAATGAGAACATAAGTTTAGGTTCCATCTAGTGCAAATTACGTCTCGGGTATTTGAGGCCAATATAGCAATAAATAAATGTTGCTTGGTACATTTTAGGTTGTCATTTGACTGTGTACTTCTGTATGTACTGTGTTTTATCCAAACGACAATACGACGCCTCCATAAGTACATTTGTTGTATAATTTTAAAATACTGTAGAAATTACACTGAAAATTTAAAATTATAATTCTATCAACTCACGCAAAGTATAATTGAAATAAGATTTGAAGATATTATTATGAATTTGTAAGTACACTGATCAACTGACTGCACTTCCATGGTGTGTGCTATGGTTTATACTTCTTACAATTGCCACTTACACTTTACTACAACGTTCTGTACAAGTTACATTCTTTTCATAAGGCGCACATGCATAATTGTAAAGTTCATACACAGTGAATATTTCTTAGACAAGACGGCGTTATCTATGACAATTACACGTCTTCGGCAAATCTGTGAATTCTTTTTACTTTTCCAAGATTAATAAACAACGCATACATTACTTACATAACTATATTCAGTCGTCCGGGAAATCACAGCTTGTAAATTGGTATATAAGGTACCAACGTTTCGGAAGATTTTGCTGCTTCCATCTTAAGGGTAGCGAAAGAAGAACAATCTTGGACTGCCCTGAAGACGGAGGCAGCAATCTCTTCCGAAACTTTGATACCTTCGTATGTTCATTAGCACCGCTGTGAGAACCTCAAAGTTTACTTAGATGGTTAACGTCTGTGTCCAGATTCTGAAATTTTAATTTCCTGTCCAGTTACAGAAAAGTAAGCGTCGCTTACATTATAATCGCCTCCTATTTTATTTTTGGTTATGTACAAATAAACAAAAAGTCGCACAGCAATGTGATATCCTCGTAAGAGCTTCAAGCGACAAACTAAACATTCCCATAAACAAAACAATAAAAGAGTCATAAAAAGTGCACACAATAAAGTGAAATAAAATTTATTCATGCCTTCGGAGTTTCATGAGTAATAAAAAGAGACGTATCTACTTTGTGGGCTAAAAAAATTTAATGCAATTGTAAAACTTCAAGAACTATATGAATCTGCATAAAAGACCTGTATAAATCCACATAAAACTCATCTTGCTAAAACGCGAGAACTACGAGTCCGAAACAAAACATTTTGTAATTCTATGTTTATTTATAGAGCAGTTAAGGAGTACAGATAATTAGCAATTTTAGTTTTAAAGTATGAAATGTTGATTTTTAGAATAAATTTTATTTTGATATTTGTGGTTTAAGTTATGGCGCTGTCAGTAAGTCAGACGACACATCATTAAATTATATGATAATCGTTGAATAACGAAAGAAAGATTGCCATGGAGGTAATGATAAAAACAACGACAAATCTCAGGACATTCTTCCGACAGAGATTATAGCTGAGTACCTCTCAAATATGCTTACAAGTTACAAACTTTCTGGTATCAGTCATCTTCCTCCCTCAAACTCTGATTATTTATATTTATTTCTGACGTTGCTTGATGCGAATATATAGTATATATAAGACGTGCCGATCCAAGTGGCCGCGCGGTCTAAGGCGTGGGTCTGTGGTCGCTCGCTTGCTGGGATTGTGGGTTCGAATCCACCGGGGGCATGGATGTTTGTTGTTGTGTTTGTAAAGACGGTAGTATGGAACGTAAGTGACATGAAGGACGAAAGGATTTAATACAGTACAAAATGGATCAAAGGGGAAAAACCCCGGACAGGCAAAAAAAAAAAACCCCACCGGGGGCATGGATGTCTGTTCTTGTGAGTGTTGTGTGTTGTCAGGTAGAGGTCTCTGCGACGAGCTGGCCCTCGTCCAGAGGATCTACCGACGTGGTGTTTCTATCAGTGTGATCGTGAAGCCTCGTAAAATGACGAGGCCTAGGCCCCTAAGGGCTGTCGAGCCATAGGGGAAAAAAAATATATATAAGACTTAAGCATGGGGTCTGCAGATGGATTATTATGTTAAAAGTGTTAAATAAATAATCCAGTAAAAATAACATAATAGGAGCAAGGATGTTTTAACTGACGAATAACGAGCTTTCGTCAGGAACACGTCTACAGATTATGTGTCTGCGTTCTTCTGGGATGTGACACTTTGTAATTTGTAGAAAGGAACCAACTTTTCAGAGGCGCCTGCTGCCAACAACTTCAGACTTGAGTCTAGTACGTTACCTTGAAGCTTTGGTACGTATATACCAAACTACACGGTGTCACATAGTCTTGATCCTCACCGCCGTGTGAACCTCAAATCTTCAACTAAAATTTCTTTCAGTAGTTTTAGGTCTATTTGTTGCCACGTTAGGTAGCAATCCGCACTATATTTCGTTGTTGTTGAAGGCATGCAGTATGCCGCATGCAAATTGGGGAATTATGTACTGAATTAAACACTGTCTCCGATTGTTGATTAGAAATAAAAGTGAGCATAAATCTAACTCCTTTCTGAAGCCAAGTCCTTTCTAAGAAGCCAAATTCACTCAGTTATTCCAGAAATTATTCTTATATTGGAATCTGTGATCCATTATCGTGTTCAAAAAATATTCCAAGCTACATAAACCCAACCAAAATGTCACTCTTTACTGCGAGGTCTCTTTTTAATATTATGTACCCGTCAATGCATAAAAATCTCTCAAGAAGTCTCTCTACCTCAGGTCTTATGAGAATATTTGTTTACACATTTCTCTTATCTTTATTTTGTCACATGTCTTATCATGCCACCTTTCTTGATTTAATCACCCTAATGTGATTTGTAAATCGTAAATTTATGAAGCTTCTCAATGTCTAATTTTTTCCAGCCTCCGGTTACTTCTGACATCAGATGCATATAACCACGTGTTTTTCTCAGCGTAATGTTCTCGAACAACCCTCAATCCATAATATGCACAAAGAGCCGCAGTTAGTACTGCAATCCCATACCATACGACGTGTAAAAATACAGTTCTAATCCGTACCATTTTAGATGGGGCAGATGTTATGGTATTTACTCAAGTTAAGCCTAATTTTTCTACTTCAGTTTCACTTCTTGGAAGCCGTGATTGACAACATATCCGGTCTTGCTGTTCAAACACAAAGCTAAGCCAGAGTGACGTATGCGAAAGTGGTCTCAACGAATGGGCGAGTTCACACTTTCAACCGCCCATAAAATCCGCCACAAATATTAATATCTCAGCTCAGCAACCCAGATATGAAGATCATGCAGATAATCCCAATGAGCAAAACTACTCTCTGACATAGACGTGGCATTTCGTATCTGAAATTATTACTCGCAATCCAGCGGAGGGAATTGAAGATTCTGTACCGGAATTAGAAGTAAAGCTTTCTACTTATCGGTGGAATGTTGGCAATTTTACTATTACGTGGTATGAAATGCACTGGGTTATATTACTGACACGTGGGTATTGGATTTTGTAGCATTTCTTAAAAAACGAAAAGGCAGTTCCAGTTAAATAAAATGTGATAATATATATAAGCGGAAGTATCCTTTACGGTGTAGTGGTTGCTATATGTGTCAACAAGATTGCACTAAAGGGCCTTAATTTTTTCACAACATTTATATATTTCTTAAAACTGTCACAATACAGAAGTGATTATTTCTTTATACTTCATTCTTCGACTAGTCTTTCTAATTGAAACACACTTGTTCTCTCTGTAGTACGAAGTGAAATTTCATATATATTGTAGATTAATTTCAGTCTTCAAGGGGTAGTAATTCAGATATTAAGCCACTTTCATTGTACGAGGTACTCGTTAGCTACCTTTGTTACATTCCAAAGCAAACTGTACTAATTTAATAAGGTTTATCCCTCTACCTTTGTCCCATGGAAAAGCAGAGGATGTTCTCGCCAATTTGATTTTCGAGTGTTATAGAAATATCTTATTAAACAAAATACACAGGACCCATGTTACATCAGCGTAACATTCTTCACTTCATTACCACAGATAAAAGAACCAGTGTAATTGTATAGTGGAAAGGATGGCGTTCCAAGGGACCATGAGAAGACAGGCATTCTAATAACAGCTACTGTACCAGTCAGGAATCCTGAGGATTGTGTGTCGTGCTTACGAGAGCAAAAATGAAAGGAGATGAAAATTATATGAACAGAAGTAAAATTATGATTCATAAATAAGAAGCAAGATACTTTAATCATATATTCATTCATTCTGTAGTCTGTCTTACGACAGGTCAGTAGCCTCTTCCAAAGCGAGTTCTCCACAGGGTGCGATCTAGTGCTTCCTCTTTCAATTTCCAGTATCTTTTCTTTTCCTTAAGGTCATCCAGTAGCTGCTTACGTCTTCTCCCTCGTCGTCCCGTCATTTCTATCCTTCCTTCTAACTTTCCTTCAATCACGTGTTTCAGAAGGCAGTTTCTACGCAAGATGTGACCAATCCAGTTAGCC
Source organism: Reticulitermes speratus (assembly GCA_021186555.1). Taxonomy (NCBI): domain Eukaryota; kingdom Metazoa; phylum Arthropoda; class Insecta; order Blattodea; family Rhinotermitidae; genus Reticulitermes; species Reticulitermes speratus. The sequence continues at coordinate 50,085,705 of JAJKFL010000001.1, forward strand.
TTTCTTCTTTTTATTGTATGTACGATATTCCTCTCCTCCTTGACTCTGTGTAATACTTCTTATTTCTCACACGATCGGTCCAACTGATCTTCTCCATTCTTCTCCAGCACCACAAATCATATATAAAACTTTAAAAATTAAAAGTATCTAAGAGATTTAGATATTTCGGTTTTAGTAAAAATCCCAGATACTAATTTTCCTGACAACTCTCAATGAAAGCATGGCTGAAGAACAATAATATGTCTATTACCGTACTTAAAAAATTTGCAGTTGAATGTTATGCTGTGCTGTTTTAGTAGATTAGATCATGGTCTTCTGAGTTACGTCACTGCGTAATACGTACGTTTACAAGGTATTATAGAAACCTGCTGCTTCTTTCTTCAGTGTCGAATTGAACCGTCATATTCATCCGGAACTTGTTAAATAGTTAGGCTCTCAGACTACCACAATACAAAAATAAATATCTCTGTTAATGTGAAAACCTCAAATGTCAATGTTTCAATCCAGCTTACATCTTCATAAACCTTCTTTTAAGTCCATTTTTAAACTACCTTCCTCTCTAAGTTATGTAACAAAAGCGCTACCACACCTTTCAGTTTTCCAACTAAAACTGAATTACGTAATTCGTATTTACATCATTCGAATAGAAGGGAGCCGGACAAGGCCCGTCATTATTGTCAGCTAAGGGCTGGGTGCCCGTTAAATCGGTGTTCAGTTGAAGGCAGAAGCAGAAGGCCTTTCCTCCAAGATATCCAGATCGGCACTGGAAACGATTAAGGGGTGCCTGGGACTGTTTTTCGCCGGGATAAAGCGACGGTAGCGTAAAGATTACTAAGCACCTCTACCGAAAGCTGATGTAGAAAATGCGTGGAGCAGGTACAAGTTACGAAACATGAAGCTCAACATTCATAAGCTGACCTACAGATCTGTGTAACGTAACACATTAAACTAACTAACTAACTAACTCCATGGAGCAGAGTCCTTCTTGAGAAGCTAACAGGTCGTCAGCTAGTCAGAAATTCCCCGCGTTTTATGGAACCCGAAGGTTCATTACCGCACTCACAAGAGCCCGCCACCTGTCCCTATCCTGAGCCATATCAATCCAGTCCATGCCCCCCATCCCACTTCTTGAAGATCCATTTTAATATTATCCTCCCATATACGCCCCGGTCTTCCAAGTGGTCTCCTTCCCTCAGGCATCCCCACCAAAACCCTGTATGCACCTCTCCCCTCACCCATACGTGCTACATGCCCCGCCCACCTCATTCTTCTCGATTTGATCACCCGAATAATATTTGGTGAGTAACGTAACACATTACATACCAAAATTACAAAAATTGTAAAAACACTCGTGTAACTGAATACTTATCTCATAAGGTTCTTTTCTTACCACTGCCACTCTGACTATACAGCCAGTACACAAATTTACTAAGTGTGAGGTCGGTCACGTGACGTTTTGTTGTAGAACGTAAAATGCTATCAAAAAAAGCTTCCTAATCCCAAAAAAATAATGCATCATGCTATGACTACCGTCGCTGTATAAAACTGAAACCTAAAAGAGTCAAAACATAAAATATGAAATCAATTAATAAATGAAGCATGTCATTAACCTAGTAAAAATGTAGTTCTTTTACGTTCAAAAACTGTGTGGAAAACATGGATATTAGCATTCTGAAAATGTTCACTAACAGTCTACATATAGAGACATGACATTCTGCGTCCTTCATGGACTTTCTTATTCCACCGAATCAAATTTTTAGTCGGCCCTCCAAACAATTCACAATCACATTTTAAGTACTCATTTCTGACAAGAGTTATTATTTACCACTGTCAGAATTAACCTTTTCGTTTGTCTCAACATTTTTAAATAAAAATCTATTAATCCCTGTTTTCAAAGTAAAATTAAATGAAATTATTAAAAATCACAAACATACTAGAATTTTTTCCTCGCTAGCGAGATATCTTGCGTAATAAGTGTAACTATTCACTTTGTTATCTGGTACGTAGGTATGAACGTTTCGAACGAAACTCCAGACTCCATCTTCAGGACAGAAAATTGAATAAATGTGCTTTTCTGAACGTTGCTGTCAATATACCAGGATATACGTCGTAACAATCCAGAACAACGTACTCTCATACTTCCGACATAAGAACATCCAAAAAGGTCGTTGTTTTGTGTTCCATTTGTTCTCAACTGGTTTCTGTAAATGTCATAATACAAACGGCGTTAAAAATTATAATAACACACTAAGACTGTATTTATTTTCAATTCATTATCCATACTAAAACATTACTGTAATTATGATACTTTTGGAATAAATATGATATCCATGAAGACCTGAAGAACACAATTTTTAGATGAACCCACATGCTGTGTGGGCCGGGATAGCTCAGTCGGTATAGCGACTCGCTACGAGCTGGACGGTCCGGGGATCGAATCCCGGTGGGAGTGAGATTTTCAGCACCTGTCCAGACCGGCCCTGGGGCCCACTCAGCCTCCTGTACAAAGGGAAACGGGTCATTCCGGGGGTAAAGCGGCCGGGGCGTGGCGTTGACCACCCACCCCCATCTAGCGCCGAGGTTAAAGAAAGAGTAGAGCTATGTTTGTATGTGTATGGTGTTTTTGTAAGTGTGTACGGTGTTCTAATATGTGTACTTGTATTTACTGTATGTATTTGTTTTGTATGTGTATGGGTGTTTTGTAAGGTGTGGATGTATTTGTAAGGTGGGTTTTTTGTAAGGTGTGGATGCTTTTGTAGGTGTGGATGTTTTTGTAATGTGTGTACGGTGTTCTAATGTGTGTACTTGTATTTACTGTATGTATTTTGTTTTGTAATTGTGTATAGTTTGTTTTGTATTGTTATTTTTATGTATATTTATATGTCCATTTCTATTGTGTGTACTAGTGTAAGGACTACTGCCACCGGGTGAAAACCCAATTGCAGTAAGTAATAATAATAATAATAATAAATAATAATATACCTCTACTCCCCCTCTGGGCCTTCATGGCCTGTTCTAGGGTGAACTTTACCTTTACTATACCTTTACCCACATGCTGTAGAATGTCTGTCTTAACTACTCAAGTACACCATTTCTTTGTTTAAAGTTCTGCTACGCCTGAGGTGTATAGATCATTGTCCATGGTAAGATAAATGAAGAACAGATTCCGCTTGTAATACAAGTCGCTGCAAAAAGGCCTTGTACGACGGAGTTTAATTGCCGAAGAGCGGTGAAGTAGGGTGGGAGAGGTGTTTGGGGGTGCACCACTTGTTAATTGCTCGGATGTTCCAATTACAGTGGGCGCCTGGATATACGCCAACATGTGCCGGAACGCCACTCCGAGATTCTTGGGAACACATCCTACGGGGTATTTCGAATGTTCTGTTGGAACATCGTCTTTCACTCTGTTCAGCAATTTTATAATTCAAAGAGAAGCAAGACGTAAACAAATGTTTCTTCCTTGCAATTTGGATAGAGGTCTAATAATTTTCATCAAGAGAAACTGAACAGACGGATTAATGAATACGTTGTGATTGAGTACACTCTATGTGTCTTGGCTTTTAATAACATTTAAGCTGTATGACATATTCTCACATATATTTTTGTCCTTTGATATCCAGTAAGTACCTTAGAGTTTAATGAGATTAATCTCACAATAAATTAATTGCAAGCACGAAGTAAAATTTGGTACATTCAGAAGACTAAAATTAAACCAATTAACCCGTTATTGTGTTTCAACTCTAAATACATATTTATGTGGTACTGCGTGTGAAAGTTGAGTGGTTTATCTTTTATATTTTCGTGAGTTTTGACATACTTACAGGTTACGTTTTGGGACAACACTTTAAAAGAGCTGTCAATGGCCTTTCCAGATTCTCAATTCTCACAATTCGTTAAAAATCTCTCATTTCATTCCACTGTATAATGCCTCTTTAAATCAAAGTCGTCTTTAAGTAATACAAGAATAGAGTGTCAAAATTAATTAGCCTGCTATAGTGGAAACAGATATTTCGAAATGCGGTAGCAAGAAATTAAATCCATTATTTTGTATTTCAGCCTCGCACTGCCGCGCTACATTTTTATCATAATAACAAATTGCCATTTTAGTCATCTTCAGAGGAATGTTGAAACTTTGTTGCAAGCTGGATCATGCAATATTAAAATGACTACAACTTATACAAAAAAGTCAAACAATAACGGGGACTCTTCTAAAAATAAAATTTCTGACTCTTAATTCTTCTCATTTTTTCATTCCACACATGAACAAATATAAAATAAAGTGCATTTTCCATAATTTATGTTCAGGAAATTTTCTAAAATTGATTTAATTTTTATTTAAGGCGTGTGGAATTGTATGTGACATACGCTAACAAACAGAAGACGATGAAAATGAAGCAGCAAGTCTTCAATTCCTGCCAGAAGAGCTTTAAATCTCACGTAGAAAAATTCTATGCTCCAAGGGATATTCGAATTCCCAGTTGCACGATGAAGTCGACCAAAGATAGCTCACGGCTTAGAATGCGCGGCCATCACTGTCGAGATTTAAATTGCTCGAATTAGAATTATATAACAGTCAGGTCATCACCCAGTACAATTTCCTCTGCAATCACGGAGGGACAGATTCTGTCGTGAATATTCATCTTTGTGAATTCTAACATAGATTTTAAAGCAGACCGACGGATAGATGGACGGTCACTTTGTGCTGTACGTGATAGCACTGCAAATGCAGGTATAAAGCTTTTTGTTTGAAGGAGCTTGGCGGCACGTTGCTCGATAAGCACAATCAGTACAACATGCTTGTACGATCACAGGAACTGTGGTTCACAGTGTACTTTTGGTAACGTTACGTAAGCTAACGTAACAGTACTCTCGCCCGTGTTAAGAAACGTACAGAACCTTAAAAGAACTGGAAGGATGGGCTGAAAGGAACAATAATTCCTATTGGTGGCGTTCGGGATTATTTACTTGTTTAAAATATCAAGAATGAAATTAGAGTCTACCAAATATCAGCCCAATGTGTACGTGGAATATTTTTTCTCCAATGGATAAAGAAGGCGAAATGTAAAACATCTAAATAAAACTACATTTCGAAAGGATACTGAATATAACAACATTCTGAGCACAAAGTAATAAGCAAATAAAGCAATAAAGCAAGAATAATTACATTTTGAAGGAAATAGAGGTTAGGAAATGCTTTAAGATGGTACTCAACATACGGTGTGGTTTCGTAATATAAAAAACACAGTCACCTTTAACGCGAAATATTTTTAGGCGCGTTCGTGGATACTCGGTCGGCGACGAAACAAAAATTTGACAAAGCCCAAGTGAATGCCGAAACGGCCTTAATCTTGTGCACTTAGAGATAAAATCAGAAGCGTGTTCCGGTAGATGAGCACAAGATTCGGGACTAAGTGCTTAGCCTTTCTGAACATTTGTCAACTACTGAATCTAGTAGGTGTACTAGTGCTGAGGGACGGACCTTTAAAGCCAGTGCTGGTTGGCTTAATACTTTCGTACTTAATACTTTCAAATACATACATACAAGTACTATTACACTTGTGATTGATTTTACTTCTATAAGAAAGGGGAGTAGGAGGATCTAACGCTCGTGTTCTGATTATACTCGATTTTGGGTACACGCGCTAATTCAGGAGCCAAACTACGGCGTAGGACACGACTCTACTTTATATAATTATTACGTGCAACTAAACCGAAAACCTACTCCATGTACAAGTATAATGTGTCTTCCACTATATCTTTCAAAAGGAGGAAAGGAATAATTATATATATTTTTTTTTTCCAATTGCTCGACAGCCCCTTGGGGGCCTAGGCCGCCTCATTTTTTGAGCCTTCACGATCACAATTTTTAGACACACCACATTCGGTAGGACTCCTCTGGACGAGGGACCAGCTCGTCGCAGAGACCTCTACCTGACAACACACAACACTCTCAAGAGACAGACATTCATGCCTCCGGTGGGATTCGAACCCACAATCCTAGTAAGCGAGCGGCCGCAGACCCACGCCTTAGACCGCACGATCACATAATTATATTATTTTTTTTATTCTTTTTCCAATGGCTCGACAGCCCCTTGGGGGCCTAGGCCACTCATTTTTCGAGGCTTCACGATCACACAGTTTACTCGTAGACACACCACACTCGGTAGGACTCCTCTGGACGAGGGACCAGCTCGTCGCAGAGACCTCAACCTGACAACACACAACACTCACAAGAGACAGACATCCATGACCTAGGCGGGATTAGAACCCACAATCCCAGTAGGCGAGCTGCCTTAGACCCACGCCTTAGACCGCACGGCCACTGGGATCGGCTGTAATTATATTATACTTTGGTAAAATTAGTCCGTTGTAAATTGAGTAGGATCATCAAAACTTCTCCATGTTGCTGCAGGAAAATGGAGGGACAGACGATGGAGGGGCAGGCAGCCTGCAGCTCTAGTGTTTATATTGATTCGTAGGGAGAAACATAAAAAAGTACTTCGGTCGTAAGTTCAAAACATTAATTTTCAATTGCTTCATATTACATAAAAACCCTGCTAAATTGTCCTTGTTTTAAAACTATAAGTTTTTAGGTTTTGGTAGGATTCATAAAAAATATACGTGCAGAATAATATGAAACCTAAGTTAGTAGAATTCACAAAGTTTCCAAAAATATGTAGCACTGAAATGGGGATTGGTTGAAATATAAGCCAGTTAATAGCTGCTAAATGGTGAATTTTCCGCTTGCCAGTGCATCAAGCAGTAGAAGACGCGAAAGAATGTGAATTGTTCCGAATAACCCCTTTAAGTCGGTGGTTACCAACAGTACCATCTACTTTAACACTGAACATCTGTAGTTTGTCTACGCAAAGTACTTATGTGCTTGTTATGGTTCTCACAACTGACACCGATTATTTCCGTAAAGAGCATTAACTGACTGGTATTTGTAATGAAGGTGACATTTGGGTACTCTGAGACAGAAATTTAATTCTTAAACAATATTTACATTAAATTTGTGCTTTAAAGGGTTAGTGCACGTTTGATGAAAATGCAATTCTTTAGACCAGAGCTCTGCCTATAGTGTTTTAGGATGTGAGGCACATAATTTAGTCAAAATTTTAAAAAAAAAACGCGCTCACAGAAGTGGTATTTATTTTTTATATATGTAACGTTGCTGACAGTAGTTCAGACTATGCTTTGTAGAATATTAGAAAAATTAGTGAAAAATACGTAATTTCCTAATTTGATGTATGCTTACTGTCCCGGCGTGAAGATCTTTAAAAACTATGAAAATCTTAACAAGGAAATTCTTTGTTCAGGCCGAGAATCGAACTGGAAAATTCCCACATAAAAGTCAGAAGCAATACCACCCAAACCAGCATGGTCGTTACAAGATAAGTTAATTTACCGATACGTGATTTCCAAAATTACACAAATCTTGTTGATGCTATGAAAAACTTTGGCCATATGTGTCTGAACGTAATACGAATTATGGGAAGGTAAAGCAATGATCATATACGAATTAGTATGAATTACACTTGACGTACATGAATATCGGTAATTGACCCCCTCTCCATATAATAAACCGACATGTACTTAATGTGTATATATTCGATGTCATTTGCAGCGGATGGTACTGAATCTCTTGGATTCTAAAGCCTGTGTCACTTCTTGAGCAAATTGACGTTTGTACCGAGTGAGTTTCCTTCATGTTACGTTTCATGATGTTATGGACCAGAAGTGAACCAACGCCAACAAAGGGGCTGAGATTTTTACGACCCCACAAACCAGGCCAAGACACAAGCAACTCCGTACTGACCGCATCAAAACCGTAAGGTGCATGATACGTGCGAAGTAGATCGTAAAAGCAGTTGCGAGTCAACATCCACTACTGTTTCCTACAGCAAACAGCCAAGCGCATCCATTCATTCCATCACAACCCCGCACTTAACCTACAGGAATAAAGTAAGAGTTCCTCAATCCTAATTCTGCACGAGGAAGGAAACCCAGCATTTTCACAGGTCTCTTGAGGATTATCTGCTGTGACGATACAACAGCTTCCACAATTGTAAAACTTCCCCGCACAATCTGTTTTATTTATATGTCCTATATACAAGCTACAAAACAAGACAAAATGCTCTAAAAAATAAGAAATATTACACTTTGTAATGAGCTACGGAACATATTTTCTGCGACATCACTCACTACTGACAAGTTCCCAAATATTTCCGAACACCTAGACCCTGCCTTACCTGCTACTAAATCTACAGCGATTGCAGTCAATTAAAGAAAGACCAACTAAAGAAGTAAAATTCGTAATTACATAGAGGAAACTTGTGAGATATATTTTACCTTTGGCCCAAGTAAAAACATATCGAAACTCATAACAACAATAAACTATTTCCTTTTTAGCTTTAGTCTGTAAAGGCATAATGTGAGTATGAATGTAACAATTTTCAAACATAAATTACAATCTCGGCGATCACCCTTGCTAAATGTTTACAGAAACATTCTTTCTTTGTGGTTTGGCTTAAGACGCTGTCAATAATTCAGACTATATGGCGTACACGGCAAGGGTCACTGAAACGATAAACGTGAATGGCTTTGTAAAGAAGCGGCAGTGGACTATTCAAGCTGCTACTCCGGTATTTGCCCGGACGTACTGAGGAAAAGGGCGGCAGACCTCGATAACAATAGACAGTGTCCCGGAAAAAATTAGAATCGGGCGCCTCCCCAATACAAATTTAAAGCTTTAACGGTACAGTAATGCGGTCCCTAGAAAGTCTCTGATATCGTGTCAACATCATCATCATTATGATCTAGTATTAAAGCGTAATTTTATAAGTTGGGTAATGTAATCATTCCACTGAGGTTACTGGCTGTTAAGTAGAACTGACTTGTACGTAGTTTGCTCAGTGAGATGTATATGTATGTACTTGAGAAATATATCTTAGAAGAATAAAAGCTTCCGCACACATTATTATGAAGAAAATAAAGAAGTCGAGTGCTCTAACGAGAGTTAATATGGGGTCCGTGGGACTTGAGGATCTTGTTACTGCACCTCGTTAGAAGAATAAATGCAGAGAAGAGCGTCATCCACATGCCCCTTACATGTTTTTTATATCACTATATATTGATCATTATTTTCCGGTCTGTGGGATTAAATATTAGTACAAACCAAAGAATTGAAACTTCTTAATTTTTAGGCGCGTTCGCAAAATTTCGAAAAGCGAATCTTAGCTTCGTCATGTCTGTCCGTCCATCTGTCCGTCTGTCCGCCTGGAAAACCTCGGCTTCCATTGGACGGATTTTTCACGAAATTTGATCGTTTAGGATTTTTCGAGAAACTGTTGAAAAAAATTCAATTTCCATTAAAATCTGACAAGAATAACGTGTACTTCACATGAAGACCTATATACATTTATGATATCTCGCTAAATTATTCTTAGAATGAGAAACGTTTTAGACAACAGTTGTAGAAAAACTTAAAACACACATCTTATGTTCAATAATTTTTTTCCGAAAATCGTACCGTTTATGATTTAAAGCGCAAAAATATGGTGCAACCGGACAGACCACAGATGACAATATAATGCGGCGCAGAAAATTTGCGCTTTGCATGCCTGATAACTAAGGCAAGAATACAGACACACACTCATAATACTTAATACCTGTTGCTTTCCCACGGCAACAATAGTTACGCGAACGCGCTTCAATGTTACGTTACAGGAAAATTGCCTGTTGTGTTAAACTGGATTGAAGCAGATACGTGGACCTACCTAAAACTGTCAGAGTTCCTAGACGACATGAACACGTGATATAACCAAATATACGTTGCGTTATCCGAATAAGTGTAGCGGTCGAGAGGGTAACATTCCTGTTTCGTATTCCGGAGGCCCCGTCTTCAAATCCCGAAACGGAGACAGTTTTCACTGCGGCATCTCGTGAAGTTCAATATAACCACGAACATGCCTGAATAGTACCCAAATCTGGACAAGACCACTTCGTGCTACATATTTGCCAATATATTACTCACGAATCGTCCCCTCATTCAAATCCATATAGTCTGGGCAACAAAAAGCTTTGTTGAATGAGCCACGAAATGCTAACCGTAACATTATTAGAAAATTCCTTTACGGTTGATCTAACTATAAGCAAAATTACCCCTGTCAACTCACAACACTCAGACCAACAAAACGCACTATATTGTTCCCAGATATTTTGTAATACAATATCATGTTGAACACTGCTACATGTTTTTAACATTAATTTTCAGTATACCAAGATCCATGACAAAAAACGCCTAAATTATAAATGGTTGACTTTTTTACATCTTTTTATTGTGGACATGGATTGCTAGTTCGGTTTGTGAAGTATTACTGTGTGATTCCCTGATGATGATCCCATCAGTGATCGAAACATGTAGCAGTGTTCAACGTGATGTTGTAATATAAAATATATGGGAACAATATAGTGCGTTCTGTTGGACTGAGTGTAGTGATTTGATTATCGACAGTGCATGGTATAAACAATAGAAAATTTACCTCAGCATAACAAGTAGTCTGTTAACACGAACATATAAAAGGACGTTTATATTTAAATAAATTTAGATATGCCAAGATAATAAAAACAATGTCAATATGATTTTTAAAACGAAATCCTGAAACCTGTGTTCCATTTAAATGACGTATACAAAAAAAAAGCAATATAAATTCTCCCCAGCTGCATACAGTTCCTCCCACTGCTGCTAAATTCCAATTCTTAAGAACATCGCACCGATAGGAACACAGTCGTTACCACCACAATTAACTTTTAATGTCATGAAATAGGTTAAACTACGTATTATACAGTCGTTTACCAAGATGAAAACTATAACACCCAGACAAACCTAATATAGCACCTCAACACTCAGACAAATTAGTACGCCTCTTTAGGTGGAGACTCAAGTCTTCTAGGATACGAAGCTCTGTCGTTGTATGGACGGTGTCCGACAATGCTAAGGGTCATAGTGTCTCCGAAACGTCAGAAGTATTGACCCAAAAACACAGTCACATCAAAGAAAAATCGAATCTTTAGAAAAAAAGCCGTCAGGAACTCAAATATCGCAAAGAATTAATAAAATTTGGTTTTATATTTTACATTAGGAAGCCAATAATATCTCAGACTATACGAAAGGCATCAGTCGAGTTGGCCGGTGTCCCGCCCCGATTCTGAATTCCGAATAAAATTTTTAAAAAGCCTTACCGCTACGCTAACCTGCCCGGTAGAAATTAAAAAGCAATAAACCCAAACATACACCACACATGTTATGTCAATTAAGTAGGTCACATATTTGGGCTCAAGGACTACATACGGACGGACAGACAGAAAAGCGACTCTCATCATTTCTAGGCACTTGGCACGTAGTACGTGAATATATTGGTCAGGAAGTAAATTCAAAACAACCAGCTTTTATCTAGTCCGTTTTTATCTAATACGTGACATAACAAGAACACTGTACTTGTCTTTGGATTAGTCCTGTACTTTGTGACTTGTAGGATTATGGTAAAAGAACGCTCAGACATATGTCGAACGCCACTCGCAAGTTCATACTCAGAAAAGCGTAAATTAAGGCCGGCAGTTATGATACATACATATATTATATAAATACAGAGCGGTTAAAAATATGGTAACATGACTACAAAACATAATTAAACTGAACTTTGCTTTGTAAAGCTGTTAATTTTTCTGCGCGTGTTTTGCTTTACGCAGTTGCTCATAATTTCAACATATTACACACATGTTTCTCGACATACCTCTACGTGTTCCATACGCATTAACACAATCTCCTTAGCTCGACCAGTTACGTTTTTGGACTATGACGTAAAATTAATGATCGATTACATAACATTTTCTAGTAAGTTCACCATGAATTATGGGTCACATTTTAATTAAATACCGAACAATTCAAACATATTTCAGCAATTTGCTTCAAATCACATAGCATACCCGCTTTTATAATTGGTACTATTTGAAAAAATGCACATTAAATAGCAAAATTTAATGGTGAACAGAAGTGTAATACTTGAAATAAAATTTTGCCTTAAATGTGTTTAAAATATCAATGGCCGCTCAAAAACATCACAGTACATACCCGCTCCCATCAATAATTTCGGGAATTCTGTATAAAGTTTTAAGTGCTACCTTTAAAGTATAATATTATTAACAATTAGACACGAAAACGCATTTTAAGAAAAAGGAATGAAAAATATCTGGTATTTTATTTTCGATATCTACCGGCTACTAAGTCCATTTGTTTCAGTTAAATGGTTAGTATTTTATTGTGCATATGATGTCATCAGAGTGGGAAGTTTTCCATTCTTACAGCTAGATTTATAGCTCTGCAGACAGTACCTTTACAATTTATTAACATACCACACATCTGACAGATTAACTCTATGGAAGAGTTTTCTAGGTTTTTTAAGGTCGCTCGAGTGGTCAAGCTGCTCAAACGTTTTCGCAAAGCCTACCTTATTTTGAGCACAAAAAATTCAGTAAGGGATTTTTCTTTTCTCCGATGGCCCCAGACCAACTGTGGAGCCAACCCAACATCCTATTCAGTCACTATCAGGGGGTCTTTCCTCTGGTGTAAACCAGTCTCCCTCCAGTGCCGAAGTCATGAATGAGTGCAACTAAACCTCCATATCCCCATACGCCTTCATGGATTGCATATGGACACCCTTACATTTACCACAACATCATATCCTAGTTATCTTCAAAATATACTATTCTTTTTGACATCTAGACTTCCAAAGTAGTATCTTGAATTCTGTCTATACGAACAAAAATATTTAACCATTTCTTGTATCTCGCATGCGTGCTACACTGTCCAGCGTCCAGGGAATTAACTGAATCACACTGTAAGGGGGTTGGAACACATACATATGTAAATGATGCGGACACGAAGTCCTTAGAGCATTACAAATTGTCTTTTGTCGAGCTGCACAGTTCGTTTCAGTATCCACGTACCGAATGCTACGTAGTTTACCATAAGTTAACAACCTTCAGTTCCAGGAACAGCGTTTGAAATATAACCAGCACTTTGTTATCTCTGTGAAGATAAATTCTCTGCAATAGATCACATTTGTATAATAATATGCTAACAGAGGGAAATTTAAACAAGCTGAAATTTCTTCTCTTAATACTCGGCGGAAAGATAGATGTTATGTACAAAACACACTAAATTGATTCACCGACACTCCTCCTTCATCCATAAACCTCCTTTGTAGCAGTCCCACGTGTCTTTCCCTCTATCTTTATTAGAAAGCGATACTAATGACTGGAACCTTCCCAACCTTACCAAGTGAAGAGGGTGGCAAGCCAGAGAGCAAACAAGGAGAAGCTGAATGGCGGAAGATAAAAAAAAACGAAAAAGTGAAAGAAGGAAGAAGGCAAAGAACATTTATACTTCCGTCAGCAGACACAGGCTGCCTGGGTTGTTATGTTTTGTAATTGAAACCAAACCAAGCTAGGAACAATGGAAGGGGGTGGAGTAGCATTGATTGAGGTGGCTTGTAACTGAGCAGATAGGCAGACTACAGTTCAACCTGAATATCTGAGAACGCTGATGGTAGGTTTATTCTTGTTTTCATCAAATATCACAATCACTGCTGCAGTTAATAAAACTCTCGCTCTGCTATAAAGAATGTGCTACTAAAAACGTCGTTAAATATGCTACAAATAAATAAATACAAAAATAAATGAAACATATTTCATATCCTTTATTAAGGCTTTGATTTTATTATCTGTTGTGGATAAAAACGCCCTGTATATTTTAAATTTTACACACAAACTGCCACATTCTATCCATGTTGTTGTCTTGGTGGATGTGCCATCGTGTAGCCTTCTAATTCTAACTTTACGGTGGAATCACTGCCTCCACGAAGATGGAGGAAGTAGATTCCCCCATAACACTGCTAAATAGCTGCAGGGCCACAAAGAGTCATTTCCTAAAACAGAAATCTTCATACACAGGCCGTGAAGAACCTCTAAATTCACAATGCCACATTCTAGACCAAAACTAATGATAGGAAACGGGTTTATTCCTTTACAGAAATTTTTAAATCCGTACACCGCTTCTGACTCCAGTTCATTGTTTAAATTCTTCACTGATTGTTGTGAGAAGGAACATTCCGCGAGCAGCATTTAGTGGAAATTCGAAATGCAGTGAAAGAAATTACTTCTGTACAATGGAATTATTTTACATATGGTCACTAACACCGTAACTGTCATTGCATCCACAGCCAGTTGGATTTTGTTGCCACATAATGTATAGATTTGTTTTAATGAATAGAGCAGTGTTTGCAGAGTTTCTGTCTTGATGGTACAGTATGGGAGTCGCAATGACCCAAAGAATCCTATTTCGTAAAGTTGCCTGAAAAATCCCTTCTATTTCGGACACTTGGAAGTAAACATTTCTTTCAGTTACATAGTTCTCTGTCGCACAGCAGAAAGCAAATTCACACATTTAAAAAGATCTTACAATCGGTTATTATTGTCGTTATTGACTCGAACTACGAAACAATGCGTTGAATAATCAGAACATTTCTTACATTGCATAGTACTGAATAACCTCAAAAATGAGTACAGTTGTGTGTATACGTGCTCGTGTTGACACACACACATACATATATACATACATACATGTCATACATACATACATACATATGTATATTAAGAACTTCCGTGTGTAAAAATAACCGAGTAACTATACTCGGCGTAAAACAAATATTACTTTTAAATTTCCCGTAAGTTTCTTTTCAATTATTTTCTCATACTTTTGTCGTGCGAGAAGCAGTTCTCCTTCTTTAACATCCTTAAGTTTTAACTCCTTGTAATCGGCATACCATTATCCAAGAAGTCCAAAACACTTTCGAGACTAAACCTACAAACTTATTAAGAAAGTATCTAACAAATGTTGTAGGAAAAATTACTTCATTTGAAGAAAAGGATAAATGTATGCATGCTCTTATCCCCATCATCAATATAGCATCCAAAACTCCTTGGAACAATAATGAGAAAGTCAAATTTTAATTACCTCCATTCTAAAGATGAAATATGGGAAGAACGAAACACATTTGTTTGAAACTGAAAATTATAAATTTATAATTTAAAGCGATGAGGTACTCCTTCTCTGCCTAACTGCCCACCCACCTATCTATCCAAGCAACCACCCAAACATAAAGTTATATAAGCCTACAGTTTCACTTTTCTTTCGGATAGAATCCTCCACTATATCCTGCAGCTTCCAAAGCAATGATATAAAACGGTTATGTATTTTAAGTAATCCTGCGTGAATAAATGCATAACGCGTACCGTGAGACACACAGCTAAATTTATTTTATATTTTACTCTTGAATTTAGTTAACACTTCCCGGAACTAATACTTTGACTGAGTCGTCAGTGCTCAATATCTTACCAGTTTTAAGAGTATTAGTCATAAATTAAAACCGTTCTGTACTCTGAAAGTGATCCAACTTCAAGAGATTTAGATCAAATTACGTTACACATTACCTGAAACAAATAAAGAATACTTACCGAACTCCTCCTGAGTTTCCTCAGTTTCCACTTTCTTCTGTGGATAAGGCGCCGTTTACTTGGAATCGAACCTACCACAGTGCCGGTCTCAGGACATTTCAAATTAGAAGCTCTATAAATAACAGAAAATAGCTTGGACATACTTATTGTTCCTGTGTTTCATGTTTGTTATATGCAACGAAAATGAAAAAAAAATGTAACAAATAAGATAAGTAACTTAATAGCAATAAAAATAAATTATTAGATCTATGATGTGATTTTATTATGGTCGAGGAGCTAACCACTCACATTGAGCCACCTGCAGATGTTACAGCAAAAATATTAGGAAAGAAACATGTGTCAATTTTTAGGCGCGGTCGCAAAATTGCGAAAAACAGCCAGTGGGGAGGGCTCACAAACTTTGCCACCTTCACGTGCCGACTGTCTAGAAATTCTGGGAGCCTCAATTTCCTAGAGCCCATAGGACATGCCGGTCTGCGGTCGCTCGCTTACTAGGATTGTGGGTTCGAATCCCACCGGGGGCATGGATGTCTGTCTCTTGTGAGTGTTGTGTGTTGTCAGGCAGAGGTCTCTGCGACGAGCTGGTCTACTCGTCCAGAGGAGTCCTACCGAAGTGTGGTGTGTCTAAAAAGGTGTGATCGTGAAACCTCGAAAAATGAGGCGGCCTAGGCCCCCAAGAAGCTGTCGAGCATAGGAAAAAAAAAAATAGGACATGCCCAGGCCTCTATAGGGATTGCTTTACCTTTACCTTTACTTTACTTTAACTTATTTGCTTACGCCATCTAAAAGTCGGTAAATTCTACCCGACTTCACTACGTCACACGCCAGAAGGAACAAAATTTCACAGGCACCGCTGTGAAAATGTCAGCTTTATCGACATATGTTTGGTGTTTCCGTCTGAATGGCAGCCCGAGACATTAATACAGATACCGACAAACTTGTTCGCCTTTCGGAGGTTAAAATCTCGACCTGGAGGTTGAATATGCCCACCCCCTTTGGGCAATACTGCGACAGTATCTTAAATGAAGCAATTATCATATCTACCCGTATTTCTAAAGGCAAAACACATAATTATCTGTCATTCAACATTAAGTGATATATACAATGCACTGAGACAGAGCCATTAAATAAACTAATATAAACCTTGTCTAAAAGATGAAAGTATACTCGTATGTCAAGAACAATGGAATCTGTGCATCGTTGGCGGGACCCACCGGCATTATACAGTACTTTTATATGTGTATTATACAAGAAGTATGATGAGTCGAATTCTAACCCATATACAAATAAGTTAACTACTGTAATGCATATTAATATTTCTACTGCTTATATAAATGGAACAAATTATATAGTCCACAATACACATAAGATATGCAAGTAAATTTGTTTAAAATTTGTATAGGATTTATATTATTTAATTTTGAGAAGAGCTAAACCTAAAACTTTGTAATTAAATTGAGTTGACAATGTCTTGATTATGATATTTAATTATGTTTGTATCAATTTCGAAATTAATACAACAGCATACCAGTAACAATCCACAGGTGTGAAGTTCAAAATCATTTTGAGGAACTTTCCCAATGAAGTACCGAAAGAAACCCAGTAGTTGTTACTTAAATTTTAATTGTGAAATTTTGTCTCAGTTCGCTCGCCGTTTACAGTTTTATAAGATAATCTTGAGATTATTCTTCAGAAGAATAAATTTCTCATAATATCACCATGTTACATATATATAGACCATCAAAGTCCACACAAACCCTAAGAAAAGTTTAGATGTAATATGTTACTTGAGAATTACTCGATTTATTGATCATTCGGTATCTTTGTTTTCAGGGGGCATCCAAAAACATAAAAATTTCTAACCTGAAAGCAAGGTCGCTCATCGAGATTCAGACGGACTCAAACAAGTTTTCTTATTATGCAGTGATGAATGGCGTATATTTTATTCGGGATTATTCATTATTACCAAATAAATCAAGTATGCATAAATTGTATAAGAGGCACATCATCATTAAGTATGAATACAAAGCTATATTTCTACTTCCTACACTTACAAAATTGATAAGAGCTGAGATATTTATTATGACTGCATACTAAACAGTCTAAACAAAAGCAGTTGGTTTTAATAACACATCTTTATTGAATGTTACTCTTATTTTCACTTACGATACGGTACATTTGTGGCACTTTACATAAAAAATCGAATTTGAATATTTTTTTGTTCTTAAAGTTGCTTTCGGAACGAATGAATGTAACTGCATATAACTATTTGTGATTTCACTCGGTACAGACGGTCAACAGACAATGTGGCACTTTACATAGAAACTCGCATTCATTCAAAAGTTTCTATTTCTTAAACTGTTCTCTGAAATGAAGGAATATATAAAGAGTAGATAACATCTTCATCATTTTCGATTTCCGTGGCACTATTATGTCCATTTTACTGCGTCTATCTGATGTATAAAACAATCATCTTCTGCATTTACTAAGGAGGTATGAGGGTGGACAGGGAAAGAGTGCAGTACCCGAGACAGTGGGTGTACGCTAACAGTACCTCAGCAACCTTCTGATCAATGTTTGTAGAAGTCAGATGGCGATATTTTTGTCTTCTCACACAGTAACATATACAATTACATCCGTTTAAATAATTACTCTTTAATGTTACAGAAAGAATGACACTATTTACGATTAGGCCTAATCTCAGCATATAAAATATGGCATTTATTTCACTTTTGAATAAAGAGACTTCGTGTGTCTTCATTACGTCTCTTAATTTTCTTTTCATATTCTATACTCAACTGTGTCAAAGACTGCTTATTCATACTGGGCAATTCTGAAGTCACACACAACAGTCATACCGAAATCAAAAACAAAGACAAAATATTTTTATGCTTTTAAAAATTCCTGTTCACATAGATGCAACAATGAGACTTGCTATATCAGAGAACCGGTAATTTCTACGTTCTCTGCCTACGTAATAATAATGATATATTCAAAAAAACACATACGAAACAACATAATATCTGAAATTTTCTTTATAATCATAAGTATCGACTGTACAATATGACAGGTATTTATAATCACGTATTTGGTTTCCTGAAGTCACACAAAAGAATGTTTCCAATACAACGATATTCCCATTGTTTACAGGTTTCTTAACTGTGTTTCACTATTTGTAAGAACAAATAATTATAATATTCTATTTTATATTTACCTACTTGCACAAAGATCAAGTCACATTTAACATCAATGTGAATCAGGAGAGACCTCGAAATGTTTAAATTACTGAGGCAAAAATTATACCCCACACTTTCTTCAATTACCTCTTTCAATAGACTGTAGATTAAGTATACATATACAAGGGAAAAATATAGCGAATTCGCTCAAAAATTAATTCCCTTCATGGACGGGATTAAGTATTTTTTACACTAAACAATTTTTATACTTTTCTCTCGAATATTTGTTTCCCACGTCTTTAACTTTTTTGTTTTGAAACAGTTCGTCTTTTCTTTCGTTTCACTCTTCTTGGAAGATTGGAAGAAATGGACTGTAGTTCAAAGTTCCACAGTAAACAAATAGCCTCGTCTGTCATTACCACGCAAAGCTGAGGAAAGAATCAATTTGCCTTGTACTACATACATGATTCTGCATCCAAAACGTATACGACATTTGTAAAAAAAAAATTGAATTAGTCCTCCAGCACAAACGTATACATAAAAAATTAGTCGAACAATTAAGGAAGCATATGAAAATTAAAGGGCATGATGTCGACATAACTTAGTAGTTAGCTCTTGTATTACTAATGAACAGCAATTATGAAACGAAGTATAAATTATTATACCACATTACTATCTGTCTGGGGGTAAATTAGAAACATGTGCGTTGTATCTTGTTATTGAAGCTCTAATATTGTAGGCCAAGTTTCAAAATAATTAATTAATTACGGTTTACGTGTTTTCACCCTTTCGTTTACGTAACACCATGTAACTTTGTTCACGTACATTCAGTGAGAGTTTTGTTTGGATGTCTTGATTACTTCATTTTAACTTAAAATTTCTGCGTAATTTAGGGCAACAAATATTTCGAACGTTTCTTATGTTACATACTTAATTGTGTTGCTTAACTTGTGAAAGTTCTGGAAGTTGAAATTTTACACTTCTTCATGTAGAATTATTTATTCAGAACACTGGTTCAGTACAAATGTAACATTGTAAATATTTGTATTATCCTAAAATAATTGTTATAAATTTATTTCTGCGTAGTGTAAGACATTTTGTTGTTAAATAGGCATGCATTTTAACAAAATCCTGCTTTACTATTTCAGAATGTACTTCTAGTAATTCTGTTTTGTGGGCAATTTTCACGACTACGGATCTCCTTAAACGAATTGTCCACATCTTGTCGACACATACATTGTATGATAAATGGAAGTTCTTCTCGCATGTTCTAAGACATTACGTAATTTATTATCTGGTAAAATAACTTATGGTCGTTTTAATGTAACACATGTCGGATTTTGCCTATAATTAATACGTATAATGGTATTGTTACACAGGGCAACCATGTTTCCATGATCTTGCTTGATTTTCCAAAATTACCGGACTTCGCTTAGAAACCCGGTCTAGGAAAAACGTGGACAGTTTACACAGGAAAGTAAGTATTAAGTGTGCACTCTGAAATTTTTAAAAACAGAACACTGTGTTCAGCTTACGATATTAAATTTAGTTCACTGGCAATGATGGCAAAGCGCAAGAGTGCGTGAAGATGTTTACGGAACGAATTTTTAACAACCATTCAAAGTAAATTATGAATAAATGAAACCGAATACAAATAATCCTTATAATTTTACATGACCTAAAATACGACAATAACTGATAAAACCCTTGTCTGCCTCTCTGTTTCTTTTCCATCTAAATGGTGTGTTCTCACTATTTCAGTTTTTAAAAGAACAGTTTTACCTCAGAACCTGTCAACATAATAATGGCAATCATTTTTAGTATGGAATTTTAAAATGTTTCAATAAAGCTTTAAGGATTATTATTTTGTTCGATGCGGGATAGGAGCGCATATTCTTAGAGCTCTGATATATGGTAATAATGAACACTAGAATTGTATCGCTATGCACAAAGGAGTCCCCAAACATAAATATTTAGATTAAAATCTATAACAAAATAAGACATTACCTCAGTCTTAAGTAAATTGTGGCACGCTCATTGCTTTTTATTCAAGTAGGAATATGCAAGTAATTGCACAAAATTAAAACATCATTTTATAAATAACATTTTAAAAATTAAAAACCGTACAAAACATTATTTATCGTTACGTTAATGTTTCTATTTATTAATTCCAAATCCTTGAAACTGTTTGTGTAAAAACGAAGGAGGGCACACGTATTTCTTCAACGTATGTTTCTACTCATATTTTTGCGATTACACAGTGTTATGTGCGAAATCATTTATCTTAGGTTGATAAGTGATGGTTAACAGTATCCATTGTCAAGAAAGATATTTGGTAAATGGGTCTAATAATCTGGTATTATTTTTGCGCAAAAACAGAAAATTAAAGATGGAAAACTTGATTATTTTTGAAAGCGCATTTGACCTCAAAACATTTGAGATATCGCAAATGACGAGTAGCCTTGCTACGCCTGCAACTGCACTTTTGTGGCCGGTATTTGGTTAGGTTCAATTGAGAACGACATAATTTTAAGACAAGTAAGAACTTCCTACTTGTGCCTCAATAATAAAGTTACTACAAATTTTACAATGTCACTTTTGTCATCTAACCAATATTCATTTTCATATTGACTTTATAAGCAATTAAAAATTTATCGAAGAAAATGCAATACCAAATACTACATTAAATGTTCTCTCTACCAGTCGTGTTGCTATAGTAACCAAGCTATACACAACTTTCTTGCTGGTTGGCCATGAGCGGAGTCCTGACGGTGACGATCTCGCGATGGAGCATGGCAGGGTGTGTAAGCGGAGCGCAGGAAACGGGGGACACCAAGGGAGACAACGCAGTAAGCTGTGGAGTGTCGCATCCCTGCGGTAAAGGAGGTGGCGGCTGAGGACGTCGTGTATGATCAATCTGAGCATAGATAGTTGGTTCCTCTCTGCCTCTCACAATACCTGCAGAAACCCCGCCGCCACCCAAAACTACCCCACCGCCAACTTTACAGTTACCACCAACAAGTGATGGATCCTGAAGACTTGTAGGTCTTGCTAAGCACAGTTCTGCGTATGTCACTTCATCCGATGCCTGTGGATAAATAAAAAATTATTTTGTGCAATGCGGCAGTAGTTTAAAAGAAAACTAATTCTGAATTATCTTACACATGCATAAGCTCATTGATTTAAAAACACAAAAATCTCACATTGTCATTTCATTGTCAATAAATAGGTACTGTAAACACGTTTATTTAAAAGTAAATACGTAAGGTTAAATGGGCGTGTCTCCTAAGGGAAATGTTACATTGCTATAATCTTGTGCCACTTTAAAGCCAATCAACTACCATTTACCATCAGATTTAAACATAGATACCTGCACCTTGCACACACTTTCGCAACCTGGAAGACACGGACTAAACGGTTTCCCTTAATAAGCCAAGAGAGCATTGCCCTGTCTCGAATTCTTTGTTCCAGCTCATCAAGTGTACTTAGTTTCGATCGAGAGACTTCCTCTTCGGCCCAACCCCACAAAACGAACTCACGGGGAGGCTATTCTCGTGGTCCTGGATGACATATCCACCGAAAATAAATATGGTTTCCAACCGTAATTCGAACAGTAAAGACATAATATTAAATAAGAGTATCCACGAATCCTCTACTGCTGTGTTTCCTACGCCATTTTAAAACTTGCACTACCATTTTACGATCAATAAAATTTTCACTTTGTTATACTTAACAATACATATTTAATTTACAGCAGTCCAGTGCACAGTTCATTCTTAATTAGCGCTAGAGAAGACAGCACGCCAGCTTCGTACTACGGAGGTCATGGGTTTAAATCTCGGCCTGTAAATGAGGTAAACTGATTGAAACCTTTCGCATTTTTTCAGTTCCCTCAGAAAAATTAGTAATACCATCTTATATTAGGTGCAGCCGCTTTCTACTACACACTTTCCACATTACTGTTGACAGATGGCGCAATCATTTGCTTTGTATAATCTGGGGCATTGAAAGATCGTTGAATAACACAAACAAAGACATTCATGTAGGCACATTAAAAAATGTTCGATTTCTTAAAATGTTTATGCAAGTTTTTATTAACATGTTTCCAGAAACAAAGTTCCTCTGGTTTTAAAATGACAACCTTAACTCTAATCCGTAACTTCTGTTCCAAGTGTTATTTATAAACCCATGATAAGTCGGTCCCTGTCACCACGGCACGGCGCGTCCTCAGGTTGCGGATGGAGGAACGGCCTCCGGATATGGAGGGTAGCTGCGAATACATTGAATAAAGCAGGTCGCGGACAGCCGACAAGGGGTAGTCCTCCAGATTGGGGGTTGGGCGAGGTGCTAACAACTCCTCACCGCAAAAAATTACGAAACATTTCACAAGGCCTCGGGCCTGAACTGATTCTTCGGTACAACCTACGCAACGGAAAAGAGCTATGAGATTTGGCACTTGGAACGTGAGGAGCCTGTATAGGTCAGGGTCACTTACGACAGTGGCCAGGGAATTAGCGAGGTATAAATTAGATTTAGTGGGTGTACAGGAGGTTAGATGGGACAAAGGAGGCACAGTAAGAGCAGGGGATTATACTTTTTTCTATGGAAAAGTAAATGAAAGTCATCAATTGGGAACAGGCTTTTTGTACACCACAGAATAGTACCAGCAATTAAGAGAGTAGAGTTTGTTAGTGATAGGATGTCATAAATGGTGCTGAGAGGTCGCTGGTGTAATATCATTGTTCTGAATGTGCATGCACCAACTGAGGAGAAAATTGATGACACAAAGGACAGTTTCTATGAGGAATTAGAACAGGTTTTAGATCATTTTCCTAAGTACCATATGAAAATTCTGTTAGGAGATTTATATGCACAATTGTGAATGAGAATTTGCATGAGGATAGTAATGACAATGGTGTTAGAGTAATAAACTTTGCCACATCAAAAGATCTAGTTGTTAAGGGTACGATGTAACTTCGGTAACTCTATACCAATCGACAGGGCATAACACCACTGCACATTTGCATCTTCATATATCTTCTTCTCCCGATTTCTCCGATCGATGTGCTTAAAGACTTTAGGAGTGAAACAGTAAAAAATAATTATTCTTGTGAGTATGAAACTTACAGGATGACCCGCTGGAGGGTATCTTTCCCGGTTATTCTTGAAGTTTTCAAAGAGGTCTCCATTTCTGGAGACATTGTTTCTTTTGGGATGTTCATCGTAAGAGGGCAACTCAGGCGGAGTCTGGTTGTTGACGCCTGGCGTCTGGGCCTCAGATACAAGCTGGTAGTCGGAGTCTGAAAATAAGACACAGAAATGGCAACTAGAACAAATTGTTTGACATAAAGTACATGTATCAAATTCGGCAAGATGTCCATACGTTTTCCTTTAAGGTTACACTCTGTGCGCTTCTAATATATTGCACATACATCTCCTTTCAGTTACGAAAGCAACTCGCTGACTGGCATTTGGCCCATCAGCTTCGGTGGAGAAGGAACCTGACAGTGACAGTATATATACTCAGTGAGGGCTGAAAAGCATAAAACACGCAAAGTGGACTCTTGGTAATCTGGACTCGCTGTTTTCCTGGACAATTGTGCACCAACTCTAGTACATTATTTTCCATTAAAATTTTTATTACATTATACGATTATTATTATTATTATTATTATTATTATGATTATTCAAATATACTGGTAGGTACAGCATTGAGTGTTGATTGTATGTTACCTAAACCACGGATTTTCCCTTCGGTGGTCAGGATTTCCGGGTATTCCAGTCCACCCCTCCCCAGTACCGTTCGAATAACGGACTACTCTACTGCACAAAAAAAACTGGTTTTAAAATTTGAATTGTTCATGGCCGTTACGAATTTCATTCTTTCTTTCCAGTTTACTTCAACGTGAAGTCTGGTAGATGGTTACCAACGTTTCGGAGGAACCTGCTGCCTCTATCTTCAAGGCACATGTAACAATCAAATCATGTAGGTTAAATACAACAAGCAGTTGAAGAGTTTTAATTTTGGGCCAAACATCTTTCCCCTTATTGTGGTGATCAAAATTAAACGTGATTTTCTTCACTGTAAACAAGCAATTAGGACTCCATAATTTATTATAAAATTTTATTTGTCTAGCAAATTTAGTAGATCCAGATCTACTGGAAAAAGAAAAGGCTAAAAATGTAAGTAAGGGGCAAGATTTCGTTCCTTCTTCCTCATATTGAGTTTCACTTTAATACATTAAATGGGGAAAACAGTACCTTTTCTAATTCCAAAGGGAGGTTAAGAACCATGATCAATGCCAGGTGATCTAAATAAACAATTTGGCAATAAGGCATTAGAATGACGAACACTGAGGATTCCACAACTGTTTACTGACCGCTGCGAAAACCTCAAACTCGCAGGACAAACATTATTTAAAGGGAATGGAAAGAGTAGAAAGTGCTACACTTGTTTTGACTGTCATGGTTTCTGGCAGTATAAGAAGGTGGCCACTTATGTCAAACTGGCACAGAGGTTAAGACTGGAACATTGCGGAACCGTGCGCCCAAGCACAAAACAAATTTTCGAAGTTCTGTGACATCCTCTCCAATTAGCAGGGCCGTTAAATGGAAGCTAACAGCAGTACAGATATCGAAATATTTCTCGTCTTCTTTGGAGTCTTAATATTTATAACTTTGTTACCAAGAGCCAAACATTGGACACTGGCCTCAGCCAGATAAATCCAGTCCACGTGTTCAGCCTCTATTTAGGCAAGATACATTTTAATATTATTCCACTTTTGATTACGGGTCTCAAGAGCTCGCTTCCTTTTCAGAGTTTTCTATAACATTTTTATACACTTATCAAATCTTCCAAGCCTCTTTACTTAATCACTAACATAAAATTTAGTAAAATGTATTTCTAAAAATTAGGAGCTCGTGAACACAAAATTTTCTCTAACCCTGTGTTACGTCCCCCTTCACAGAAAAACATTCTCCTCAGCACGCCGTTCTGAACTTCTTTCAATCTGTGCTATTCCTCTGGGTTGCTAAGTTTCACATCTGCACAAAAACTGTTGCACCTAAATTTTGTATACTTCAATTTTTACGTGTTTAGAGAGCATACCCGGGAAGACAAAATCTCTGGACTGAATGTTTGCAATAATTTCCCGAAATAAATGTAGTCTTAACTTCACAGTGACTTACATTTTAAATTATTATTCTCGTTTCCAAATATTTGATCTTTGCCATACTTTCAAAGAATTAATTAGCTATCTTCATGTTTCATTTCACCATTTATAAAGCGTGAAGAAATGGTGATTACTTGAAATAGGAATACATATATATATATATATATATAATCGTCTTTAATTCTTCATATTCCCTTCCTAACTTTGCTCACTGTGTTAGAAAATTCTCTGAAATTCTGACGATGGTATATCATATTTAGAATCATTTAATTCATGGGCACAGATGTTGGGATTAGCTTTGCCTATCGGGACCGACTGAATAGTTTTTCACCATACTTTCAGCCTGAGGACACAAGACTGATCCTGTCCCCAACACGTAATGTCTAATAATCTTCACTCTTATTTTTAAAATAAGACGATGGACAAAGTCCATGAATTAAAATATTCCAAATTGAAGTGCGACATTGCTTACTTAAACAATCTCATTCTTTTAAGCTGTGTCTAAATTTACAATATTAAATACCCCGAAGAACAACATGGGTGAAAATGAATCACCTTAAGAGAAACATGCTCAATGCCACGCCTTGTACAGCGTGTAGGGCGCTTAATTCATTAGCATGCATACGAGCCTATTTCCTGACAAGTTTGCTCAACTAGAATATTAATGAAGAGCCATGTCCATTTCGTAAATTTTCAAAGGCCATTCCCATTTGGTGATTTGATGTACTGCTCCAGTTTAGGTCTCTTTAGCCTAGTGCTGGGTGTTTGTTGTTTTAAGCAATGCATTACAGTCTGCTGGGAAATCATTGCATTGTTTCGTGCCGTATCTTTGCTTACTCGGAGGCCCTTTCTACCACAGTGGAGCAGGTAATGGGGTGTACGTGACTCGAGGGAGGCCTGTCAGAGAGACGCCAAACCTCCTCCCTCTCTCTCGCGCGCTTTTGCCAGCCCCCCGAAAACCTTTTAACATTTCGACTGCCCAGTTCATTTCCACAGTACTGTTACAAGTTCAGTATATCAACGCCCAAGTTTCTAGCTCTCTGAATTGTCTTGTCCATACAGTACACATTCATGTTTAATCTTTAATAAATTACATGGGTGTTGGAAAAATCAAATTTTCCTTTGGAAAACAAGGCCTTTAAATCTGATCTATAAACTGAATTTCTGTGAAGGTAACAAATTTACACGAATTTAAAAAAAACTATTTCTGGTAGGCCACTAATACGACCGTGCCTGAAAAAAAGGCAGGGTTCGCAAATAAAGGACTTAATGTAAATCGGTTACATGACAATATTACAAAGGATTATAATGTGATTCCATGTTTTCAGTATTACAGGTAGCATAACACGATGATTATCGTGATGATAGTTATAACAATAACAATATTCACACTCCAATTAAGAAGGAAATAAGGTTGTATTTTTAAGAAATGGATTGGATTCATCTGGCTTGCGATAAGAACCAGAGGCTGGCACTTGTAAACAGTGTTATAACAAACCTTTGGGTTGCATAAAAGGCTGAACATTTATTGACTAAAGGAATAAATATTGTATTATCAATATGGCGTCTCCGTCGGCAAAGTAGTGACCTGCGCCGCATGGCTTCATTTCGTGACACAATATGAACCGCTAAAAAGGTACAACTGTTCCCTTCCACGTTATGAAGTTATATAGGTGAATAGCAGTTGCACAAATTCTTAATATAGGAAATAGACAAAAGCGAGTGGTCAACTTTACGCCCCGGGAGCTTTTACCCCGTAATTCAAAACCGGTAACATTTGAACAGGAAGCAGGATGGGCCCTAGAGCCAGTCTGAACGTTTTGGAGACGAGAAAAAATTTCTTGCCCTATCGGAATTCGAATCCCAGATGGTCAGCCCGTAGCCTAGTCACTACACCGACTTCAAATAACTGTTTTAGAAACAGCAATAAAAAGGCAGAATTGAAAAAACTGACTTATGGCAAATAGGGTACTTCAGTATGGTTCGCCACAGTTCGGTCTATACAAATCGCTTCCCAGTGTTCGCTGTCATCAGCGTGCAATGTCTGACGCTTTGTGGTTGCGGGTGAATTCCGTGGGGGACATCGGTGGTTGCGGTGTCACCTGCCTGTTGTCACCCTCGAATCAATTGCACCTGATGCTTCCCAGTAGAAGGTTCTACATACCTTGGAGTTACGACCAGTGCGTAGGAGGAAAGGCGTCAATAATGTAAACCTCTCTTAAGCGGAAGCCTATCATATAATTCTTGGTTCCCGATAATACAGTCCATATTGTGTGTTCTGAAATTTACCAAAAATTGTCACTCCTATTGCATTTGGGAAGGAATTAAGTCCCACAAATCAACAAAATACGTTATGTTTGGTACGTCGGTATTTCTAAGGAATGCTAGAAACTTGACTCAAGAATTAAGAAATAAGAGAAGGAATGTAGATGTAAATTATAAGACCTACATTAAATTGAAAGTGATTTAAACGAAAACTTACATAGGTCCCGTATGACGTCATAACTTGGTTTTATTTTATGTGACGCTTCGCTCTAAAAATAGAAAATTTCTGTCTTCTAATATGATATTTATTTCCTGAAATGCACGATATGAAGTCTTACGGTGAAGTAGAGGTGTGGCTTCATGGATTCTTAACCATGGCACTAGATAGAGATGAAAGGTCAGCTTCACACTCTGGCCGCTTGATCCCCGAACACAAAGCCCCCTGGACTCATCATATAGATGTTTAACATTTGGAGAATACTTTTCCATTCCAGCCGCCTCTCTGTCTTCCTTCTCAGAAACGTTTTCACTTAACTGTAAAGTAGGCAACTTCTCCGACACTCGTATAATGCATTCAATCAAAAGGTTCCATGAATAGACGCGCGCGGAAAGGCAGTGAACGAAAGTTTTGCGATGATAAACACTTTCTCGTGGCTTACTTAGCTAACTATACACGAATTCCCTGCTTCTTTATCCCGAACGTCAAACTGCAACACTAATAACTCCGCCACTAAACACAACTATTAATTAATTGCCTCCATCAATTGCAGCCTATGCTAACATTCATGTTCATATCATCCTCTTACTTCATCGTGGTCATCCAAGCGGCATATAAATTGTAATCAATTTTGTTGTACAATTTTAAATACAATGCTTATAAATATTTGACTCTATACACAAAAAACAAAACATAATTTTCATTAACCTGTAATTCTTTTCAGAATTTAATACGAATAGAAATACTTAGGTCTCTTTACATGACCAAACACCTTGAAAATAGTTTAAACCGATAGGAGAATTAATTTACGACTACATCTGTAGATCACTCTAGTTGTAGACTACAGGTAGAAAAACTGAAAGCTGTACGATATGAGGGGTTGCACGTCCAACGTAATATAGAAATAGTCTTAAAATTAATATTATTTCCTTAAGGAAAACACAGAAGCTTTACCAGTCGCTAGTAAGGAGACAGGTCTGGAAAAAAAATTTCTGAATAAACTAAGTGTATGTTCATGTCTCGTAAACATAATGCAGGACAATAACACAACATAAAGTTACGTACTGAATCCTCTAAAAGTGTGGAGCAGTGCAGTTATTTGGGAACACCCCTGACATATCAAAATTCCATTGACGAAGAAATTACGAGCAGATTCAATTCAGTGAATGGTTGCTATCATTCGGTGCAGAAACTTTACCTTTCAGTTTGCTGTCAAAAAATATAAAGATTAAAATACACAGAACTATAAATTTTCCTGTTGTTTTGTATGGCCTTTCACAGCGAGGGAGAAACTTAGGCTGAGGATATTGGAAGAAAGTATTTGGGCCTAAGGAGGACGATGTAACAAGGGAGTGGAAAATACAACGTAACGAGGAGCTTTATGATCTGTACTCCTCACCAAATATTATTTGGGTGATCAAATAAAGAAGAATGAGAGGGTGGTATGTGGCACATATGGGGGGAGGAGAGGTGCATACTGGGTTTTGGTGGGGAAATCTGATGGAAAGAAACCATTTGGAAGATCTAGGAGTAGATGGAAGGATAATATTAAAACATATCTTTAGGAGTGGGATGGGGTATTGACTGGATTGATCTGGCTCAAAACAGGGACAGGTGAACGCAGTAATGAAGCGCCGGGTTGCATAAAATGCGGGGAATTTCTCGACTAGCTGAGGACCTATTAGATTCTGAAGAAGGACTCTGTTCCGTGGCGTTACTTAGCTAGTTAGGTAGTTAGTTATATTAGTTAGTGGAGTTTGTTAGTACCTTTTTTCCATACTGTAACTGACTAAGAAAAGGACCAACTACATGTAACCTACGGCATTAAAACTCGGCGATTCAATATCGAACGAGTCAAATCCATACACCTAGCATCCTTATAACAAATAATTATAGCTTTCATCTGAATATTAGCCTCCATTTTATCTCGGTTTTGTAATTAGTTACTTTCCAGCACGCTCCCAACCCCAAATCTGTATGCGTAGATTGTCTACACACCCGACCTACTTTCATTATTAATTGCTATTATTTTTATTATTCTATATTGAACGACGCTCTCATTACCTCTACAGAGCTAAATAATACGACGATTAGTGAATAATGAATTGGAAAGGACAAGGAAGGAAGCTGTAGTAGCCTAATGAGAAACTACCGTGGGACAGGAGGAAATCAAAGTACATCAGTCAGAATGGCCGATCTAAGGATTTAAACCCGTGATATTCCGAATAAGAAGCATGAGTCCTGCTTGTTCGACATCATACAAGCTCCTCGATTTCATCGCTCTTACAGCATTACGATTATTGTGACTAACCACACGGTTACTAGTTACATACTGCCCTCAAAACTCCACCTACTCCATCCCAAGTATTTTTTCCACCAATTCTTACTGGAAATTAACAAGGACTGACAGCTAAACAAAACGGGCAGATATTAATGCTTTACATGCCTGTATATTCTGCATGGAATGGATGGGCAGATGACAATTTTTGAGCAAGATAAAATTTATTTCTATGGTTTGCTCTCCGGTTATTATAATTACATATTACGGTTGTTACTGTTTCTCCAAAATACATAAATTTTGAACATTTTATTATGATGCAATATCATTTCGGTTCTGTTACGATTTGTTACAATTTTTGGATTAATTTAGACCCTACTCTGATTTTATACTCGGAGAGATAGGTGCCATTTCAGATAACCTGGATAGCTTTACTTATGCATTTACTGCTGCAAGTATTTGAACATTGATTACAAATGTCTGCAAATAGTAACAGGGCTAGGTGCAGACTTCAGTAAAAGCCACAATACAACTACTTTTCATTAGTAAAGCAGCCGATGTAAAAGCGAGCCTTCCCCAGGCTCATAGATACGCATATTACTAGAAAGCTAACAATTAATATTCATAACGCTGCACCTAGGCTCCCCACTATACAACAGACCTCACCCCATGCAAAAGGGTGAGGGAAGGGTGCCTGATAAACACGAGGGAATGCTTCATACATCGGTGTCTTTTGGAGTATGAGTGAGCAAGGAGCATCCGACATTTTGTTCACGGTCCTCTGTCTCTGCAGAACCTTCAATAGTCTGGGGTCGGGATGTTCCTGGAGATGCAGTGCGTGTGTTCGAGAGACGTAAATTATTTTTTGGGAGTTCTTTATGAAGTAAAAAAGACGAATTTATGTGGAGACTACGTCCGTCTCTCCGTCTGTAATATGGTACCAACGACTAAATAGTTTATCGTATTTTCATGAAACTCTGTACAAAGTAATTTTTACAAGAAACTGTGGATGAAGCGTAAATTTCATAATAATCAGGCCAGTGACAGCCATAATTTGAGGGCGTAAATAAATTTATACTCATACTTTCCATGTTTCTTGAAAGTTTTGCATAACATTTGGTACAGATATCCAAAAATACCGCTGAGTAATTGTAACTCTTGTGAAAATCGGTGCAATGAAAGCCACACTGTGAAAACCTCAAACCTCCAAGATTACTTTATTTTCAAATTATTTGATATAAATTTGCACGCAAATTTAGAATGTTTGTTGCGGAAATTGTAAAACAAAAGTTAGCTTGAAGTGCCAAGGTATGGCAGAATATTACATTTTTACATATTGTAAAAAGGGATATGATAATTTCATACCAGAAGCAGCAGTTAATATTGAGCACTAAATCCCTCTGTAGCATGGAGCGGGTTAAGTTAAACAAATACTATATTATCAATAATGGGACAACTTCAGTTCTGACCAGTGGATCATTACATTCATTATTTAATATGGAAAGAATTGTACTAATTTAACCAACGATTGCACTATTTATATTCAATTATCACTCACTAGTGCCCTACATATTTTTCAGCCTCGTTGTGGCCATCATCAGGGGCAACCTATTATAATATATACACTTCAATTTGAGCTGTCCAATTTGGCACTGTTATTTCAGTTAAATGAGTTAAATGGTTAAACTTGGTTAAATGAGTATATACGATACTAAGATGCACGGTGAACAAACAGTAAAATTGATCGAAAGAATTGTTAAACAGGTAGTGAAACTGACTTTTAATCGAATAACGAAATTTGCAGATTAAAATCACAGCAATCTGCAATGTATTACAGCTAAGATCAAGCTACCCTATTTTCTGTAAGAGGATGAGACAAAGTATTTCTGCATTTCATTGTTGTTTTTGTATGAAAATGTAATACGGAGGACTGATTTTTATTCCTATATCACTTCACATTAATATACCGTATTAAACTAGCATGGATTTTTCTGCTTTTCTCGTTGGAATTTACCCAGTCCTGCCATTTTTAATTTATTTGTGATTATATTTGCACAGTCGTTACCAGTCTGTAAGGTATGCTAATACATACAGTCAAATTTCGTTTCTCTTGCACTTTGTTAGCTGAAAATTCGCTCTAACGGCACATTCTTCCGTTAGGCCCTCTGCGATTTAAAACTCCCAGAGAAGGAAGTAAATATTGTCCTGTGTATTTTATTGTTTGCAATATTTTGTAAAATCTGTATGTTTTGATTTTAATTTTTTATCATATTTCACATTAAAAACGAGTTTCATAATTCCCATTCTATTTACCAGCAAAATTGATTCATCGGCTCTCCTTATTCCCCAGTCGTGCAGGATAAAACTACTATGTGTTTTCGACTATGAAGGCGTATGTAATATTTTTAATGAAGTTACTGTATTAGCATTTGTTTTTCCTTGCAATTTATTCACACTAGCTCTATTTTCCGTTGCTCTTCCCTTCACACGCTAACAAAATATTTTCCTCCATCCTTTTTATAATTCCCAAATCTCTGATCATAATTGAACATGAAAACCCACCAATTAACCGTAAATCTTTTATTAGTGACATATTCGTAATCTCACGGCTCTGTACAAATTTAATTATATATTAGGTATCTTCCTTAATTTTAACTCTACCTAATTTTGTACGAATTCCCATAACATAAATATCGCTTTGGTGTACGGGACATTTGTACCCTATCACTGACTATACAAGCAATGCTTTTAAACACAGTAAATGTGAAAGAGAAATGTATGCGTATGTTGGAATGAGGGGCGGTCTGTTTTACTATATAAAATAGCCGCTGAGAGCAATCATGGCCACTGGATAGTACACAAAGAGCAGGAAATGGAGATTGAGTAGCGGCAAACAGATGCGTTGTGGAAAGCTTCCAGATAAAGGTCTGAATCACTGCCGAACTGATCCATGGGCCAAAACATTTCCATCGCAAATATTCTGTCATTATTTTTTAATACGTCAAGTGTACCTCGCTTGGTTTAACGACACTTACAAACTTCATGATTTATCCTGAGAGCATTCTGATTGAACAGTGCCCGTTAGGACCACATGAACACAATCTTTACAGCGTTTCGGAGAATAGTTCTGTCTCCCACTTCAGCTACAAGAACAGGAAGTGTGCCTACTCGAATCACAAGGAATAGCTTTATCTAACGGTATCTGACAGAATAGGCCAATGTGATAGAAACTGTTGTTTTAGAATGTGGAAACCTAAAATAAAGGATTTCAAAGACTGTTGAAATAAAAAATTAAGTTGTACAAGATACTCTGAAGAGTTAATAGAACTTAAACTGTTCATATTATCCGTTATGAAAGCTGCAATTTCATAAGTGTCGAGCAGAAACCTACCATTACACTCACCTCGGGTGCATTTAGCGCAGGTCACATACTCATAAGGAGGATTCAACTAATCCCCACGTTTGCTCGTAAACGGTAAGTGAAAAACCAATGTCAAAAAGTGCAAAAATATTAAACTTTATGTTTTAATATCCATTCCTGCTTTCTCTTTTATTTCTCCATGGATGTCGAATAGTAATTCTGTAGCTGGTGTCGGTATGAGTGCCTTTGTTAACGCGACACTGACTGTTTTGAACACCGAGTGTAGGAAACACATCAGAACGAAACACAATTATAGCGGTGTGGATGCGCGCGGTTTCTCCTACGTAGTGATCTCACTAGTAATAGAAATGTTGTCTTATTGAGGAACTGAGGCAACATTTTTGACTCGTATTCATATCATAATCCCGAAATATGAATGGTTTTATTTCACAATAATCTACGCTTCAATCCTCCAAGTGATTCCCTGCTGAGATACATTCAGACTAATACCAAGTCATTTCATGTTTTGGGGATAACACGCAACATAACAGGGCCACCTCTTGTAAATCTAACAATATTTGGGGAATAAAAGAAACTGCGAACATTTCTAGCTGATAATTTCATAGTCATTAGACTTAAAAATTCTTCTAACCTTTCCGTTTTATGGGCCTTAAAATATGTACTTGTCCCTAATCCTAAGCGAGGGGCATCTTTTGAAGACAGCACGGAAACTGGTTAAAAGCTTGAGGTATTGACATTACAGTGCCAATGTTTGTTATTAATTGGGACCGATAGTACCGTCACGAACATCGAACCACGAACATCGGAATCCACTACAATGTAAAACGCATTTTGGTTTCAACAACTTATGAAATACCAGCAATAAAAATATGAGATACTTCAAAGCGTAAACAAATTACGAAATTTATTTTTAATAAAGTACAAATTCTTTTTGGAAGCACAGAATTAACTACAGGAAAAAAGGCGTGTCATTCAATAAAGGACGAAGAAATCAGCACCATGAAGTACAAGGCTTGGTGAGCTAAGAATGAACTGCGCATTAGTAGGAGGAGGAGGAAACCGACTAGCCCCTCGCGTGCTATCATCTCGGGTCGAAGGAGTTACAAAAACTGAAAAGAGCACTAAAACTAGTGATCACGAAAGTCAAAATCACGAACACCGAGGTTCATAATCAACTAATCTCTACTGTAATTTCTTTTACAAAATTTGGAAGCGTGCAATATGTCTCCAGAAAACTTGCAGACATTAAAACACTTTTCAAAATATGTCCACATGATGGGTGGTGCAAGAGGGAAAGAGAGAGAGAGAAGTAAGTAACGGATTACGCTCTCTGATGTTTAAATATCGTAGATTACAAAATTTACCAAACCTAAATTCTAAGCAGAGAAATTCCTTTCATGTAAAAGATATTGCATACATTTGCCCATTACTATTAATTTAAGCCACCATATCTGGTCCTATACTGTGGTCAGACGCGAAGAAAATCAAATTTGTTCAATATGCCAAGGGAAAAATACAGTAATCATGGTATAATCCAATAATGTTTTAGGTTACCCTGAATATGAAAGCAGCAGTTTCCTCCGAAACACTGGCAACAACCTAAACCCTACACATAGCTTTATATACCAGAAGAATATAACGTAAGACGGTAATATGATTGTGAAAAAGTGGATGGAATACGAGCAGTAGGAATCTTGAAATATCTCGCCATTTGGCTGGAAAGATTGACGTAAACTTCCAATATTCAATATCCAATGCAGCCCGAGACTCAATCGCGCCCATCGCAAAAACGAATTACGGAGGCCATCTCGAATGTATTCCAACGCTCGCCAAGAAAAACAACAACAAAATTTTGGATAAATAACGAGGTAAATAACGGTAGAGGAAGCGCAAACAAAATATTTAACGTGCGAGGTTTGAGGTTTTCGCCTAGGAAGTATAGACAAAGATGAAAAAGGGTTGTCTCGAAACGTCGGTATCCGATCACTCACTTATATACAGGTGATATAATACGTATTATAGGTGCCATACGCACTATAGTATGAAAGTGTTGTCTCATTGATTTCATGGTGCTATAATGGGCCTTACAGAAGTAGGTCTTACAGGTATTATACAAGTAACACCATGTTAATTTCCTGAATGTTGTAATTTTACTTCTTCTTACGAATGACTTGAAACCAACAAACAGATGATAACTGAGTTTCATCCTCAGGTTAGACAGTAAGGGGACAAACCTCTATCACATTTACGATGACAATTTGACCCTCTAACCCGGGGTAGATAGGACAGTTCCTAAAATCATATTGTTTTAATTAGACAAAACCTTCTTAAGCAGTCAGAGCTTGGGTTTTGATTATGTAATGACAGAACCCAGTTTAATTTCACACTTTTCCAAGCCTGATGGTCACCCTCTCAGGCTTGAAGTCGGACAGACAAGATCTTTTAACATCACCAAGGGAGTCTTTCTCAATGAACCTTAATCAAAACTGATAATCAAGTTCTTTGAAATTTTTAATTTTTTTATGTGAGGTTTATGGAGAAGACGGCACAGTTAATTAAAACACTCACATAAAATGACTTCAGGGAATGTTTCGAGGCCAGGAGAACTCATATTGACGGGTTTGCAGCTTACGAAGGCAATAGCTTTGAAGAGAACTACGTGTAAATACGATACTTTCACTAACAAGTGCCTGTTTTGAAACTAGTCTCGTTATTTAATTGCCACACCAGGCGTTATGTTTACGTTAAGAAACCGTAATTAAGGATACTATATAGCTTTCCTCTAGGACGATGTGTCCTGTTGTTAGGGAAGCAAGGAATCTTGAATCGTCACCTGAATTTTGATGCAACGAATATTACAATCAATTAAATCTAATCACTTCGGTTTGTTGTAAGTTAAGACAATTACTTAAAAAATACGCTTCTCCTGCTTGAAGTTCTTTCTTTCTTTCTTTCCTTCTTTCTTTCTTAGTCCGACCTCTTCTACCTACTCTTGTAGGTGTAGAGGAATATTGTTGCATGTGATTACACTCAGACACACAACATTTGGCGTGACGCCTCTGGACAAGGGATCGGTCTGTCGCACGGGCCTCTACCTGACAAACCCAACACTCACAAGACAGCCAAGAGACAACCCACAATCCCAGCAAGCGAGCGGCCGCAGACCCAGTCTTTGACCCGCTGCCACCGGAATCGGCCTGCTTTGAAGTTCATCACCTTTACACCTCATGAGTACTAGAGCTGATCAACAACTTGCCGTCTCTAATAACAAAACACCCTCAAATCCAAATTCGACCATCTATTAATATTTCTTCTGCAAATGAAAAGAATGGAGCCTCGTGTATTCATACGATTAACAGGATAATATCGGAAAACAGGAATTTCTTGAGATACATGAGTCCAGTCCACATCGCCTTAACGTATTACCTTTATGCGAATCATTTTTCTCTTTAGCTTTTCCGAATAAAATTTTGCATATAACTGTCTACATGGTTC
Source organism: Reticulitermes speratus (assembly GCA_021186555.1). Taxonomy (NCBI): domain Eukaryota; kingdom Metazoa; phylum Arthropoda; class Insecta; order Blattodea; family Rhinotermitidae; genus Reticulitermes; species Reticulitermes speratus. The sequence goes on from JAJKFL010000001.1 coordinate 50,123,266, forward strand.
GACTACTTACATTTTCTTCTTGATGTTAAAATTTCAATGGACCGATAGAAATATTTTTCAATTTGAAATACACAAATACTTTATTTTTGAAGTAGCGGAAATTTGTTATTCTATTTTTGAATTTTGTGTATAAGTAAATGAATAACTGACATTAGTGTACAAGCAACACTTGTCCTGATCTCAGTACGCGGCAGATATGTTAAACGTAATTTCAAAATTTCCACTCTTTTTACAAGACCAAACTGTACTCTATTTTACAGGGTGTTTAAGTAACGAAAGAAAGTGCATTGAGATTTGGTTTAATTAAATACAACCACACGACCTGCTTTTGAATAATGCTTCCGGTTGTATTTACATAGACAATGGGTGATTATGAATTCAATACTTCATATTTATTATACACGTACACAAATGTGAGGTACGATAAAACGTAGGCTGTATTTGTAAAGGACCAGAAAGTAAAACAAACTAAATTCGCATACATGATGAAAACATTTACATTAAAATAACATGAAAATATAAAAATACACACACACGCACACAAAAATTTCGTATAATTTCAAGGTGGCGGGTAGTCTGACTATGCATTTAATTTAGGTATTCACGTTAAAAAAATAGGTTACAGCATTTCAGATAATTTAAACATAGAAATAAAGAGTTTCTGGCATCGGTGAGCATGCAACAATAATTTCGAAACTATAAGTGTTAGGATACACCCGAAATAAAATCAAGCAAAATATCTGCCAACGCATGTATGGCATTTATGATTTTGCAGGAAATTAAATATACAGTTTTTGTTCTTTACACTCTATGCCGACGACGACAAACTTCATATTTGACCTTTACATTACCGGCTGGACATATAAATGAAAAACCGGGTTACAGAAATTAAAATACAGGGCATACAAATAGAATGGTGCGGTTTCAAAATAATTTATACTAATACCGCACCATTCTTTTGTGTATGCCCTGTATATATAACCTAATTACGTATATTAATGACCAGCAGGATTGGAAATACAATGAAATTTTGTGCATCACGAATTTCATCTCAACAACAAGTCAACAAATACGAACACTGACTATATTATATATATATATATAACACACACACAGACATGTAGGCCTATGTTGATAATGACTAGGTATCATGACAACTTGGGGGGGGGGGGGGCAAAAATGTCTTTGTATAATTAAAGCCATACGGTATGAAGAGGCTTAGTAAGGACTTGAAACTCTGTAGTCCTGAACGTTTAATGCAGAGCACAAGTTACCAATCAGATTTATAAGAAAAATCTTATACCAGATTTTACCAATAAAATCTTAAAAGTTATGTTGTAGGTGTACTCGTACATGTACATATATTAAGGCCTTATGCAGAGCTAATAATAATACGCTTCAATGAGGCAAAAAATCGGGAATTACCTACACCTTCCAGTACACTCACAAAATAAAAGGTAAGTAAAAATGTTTAGGAGCATAAACCAGATAACAAGCAGATGCTACCAACATATAAGACGTTTATTTTAAACGTTAAATTAACTGAATTGTCTTTCGTACATACCAAAGCACGCCTAATAATTAGTCTAGGTTTCATATAACCTACTCAATATATTTGTAAGGATACGTAGATTGGTTTTCTTGGTAGAATTCTTTAATTGTATTCATTAGATCATTGTATATCATCTAGGGTTTTCATCATTTTCCTCAGCCCTTCCAAGCGAGTGACGGGAGACCTGACAAACATATTTTACAGTTACGAATAAGAAAGGGAACAATGCGAGATATACAATCTTCATGTTCAAATCTAAAGAATAAAGATGTGCATTTTCTGTCACGTTTGGTAGGGTAAATTGATGACATAACCTTCCCTTCGTGTGCAGTTTTGCAAAATGATGATGTAAATTTACCGTCACTTTCTGCTGTATAAAGTAATGACAGGTATTTGCTGTCATGCTCGGTTTTGTACAACGATGACCTATATATACCATCTCGTTCGACTGCGCAAATCGATGATCTTTACTTTCCGTCATGTTCGGGGGTGTTTAAGTGATGAACTGTAACACAAGTAATATATATCCGTATATCACTAACTGGCCCAGCGTTTCGTAAACAGTCTGCACCTCCATTGTGAGGGATTTAAATCAATGAGCACCCGCGAAGACTTTAAATGGTCTGAGAAATTACAGTTAAACTGCATGAAGCAGACAGGTAAACACGTCATATTTTTAGGCGCGTTCGCAAAATTGCGAAAAGTGACTATTAGCTCCGTCATGTCCGTCTGTCTGTCTGTCCGTCCGCATGGAGCTCGGGCCCCAATGGACGGATTTTCATAAAATTTTATATTTGAGCATTTTTGGAAAACCTGTCGAGAAAAGTAAAAGTTTCGTTAAAATCTGAGGAGAATAATGGGTAAAGTAAAGGTAAAGTTCACCCTAGAACAGGCCATGAAGGCCCAGAGGGGGAGTAGAGGTATAGCTCTACTCTTTCTTTAACCTCGGTGCTAGATTGGGGTGGGTGGTCAACGCTACGCCCCGGCCACTTTACCCCCGGGAATGACCAGGTGCTCAATGTACAAGAGGCTGGGCAGGCTCCAGGGACGTTCTGGACGGAGGCTAAAATTCTCGCCCCCACTGGGATTCCATCCCCGGACCGTCCAGCCCGTAGCGAGTCGCTATACTGACTACGCTATCCCGGCCCACGGAGAATAACGGGTACTTTACGTAAAGGCCTATGTATATTTATGATAATATCTCGCTGAATTCTTCTTATAATGAGAAATGTTTTAGTCAAACCTTGTTGAGAAAATCAAAATACACATTTTATGCTCAGTAACTTCTTTCCGAAAATCGAGTCGTTTATGAGATAATGTGGAAAAATATGGTCGGCTCATACAGGCCACAGATGATGACAGTATACGGCGCCTGCGTTTTACATGCTGGATGAATAAGGCTACAGATGAACAATCAGAATATACAGAGTGTCTACAATGAAACGCCCTGATTTTGGAGAGTTTTTAAAAATAGCCAAATGTTTTTTTTTCAGGTCTTAAGGGTCTCCTGCGTACTACAGGAGTTCAAATTCCCGCCTAAATTTTTATGCTTCCTCACGGGCCACCGTTGGGGCGCTGTTGTCATTTCACGCAAAAATGGCGTCAGCTTAGGAGAAGGCGCGAGTTGTTGTGTGGTTTTCTGAGTTTAAGTCCATTGTGAGGGTGCAAAGGGAGTTTCGTCTGTTTATCAGAAAGTAGCACCAGACGCCAAGAGGATTAAAGCATGGTACAACAAGTTTCTGGAGACTGGGAGCGTCTTGAAAGGGCACGGAAGAGGCCGGCAACGTGTCTCCGATGAGAAGGTAGAGAACGTCCGTAAAGCGTTCATCCGAAGTCCAAGGAAGTCAATTCGTCGGGCTTCACGGGAACTGCAGATGCCACGAGCAACTGTGCATAAGGTTCTCCGAAAGCGGTTGCGTCTCTATGCGTACAAGGTGCAGATTCTGCAGGAGCTGAAACCAGAGGACAAGCCACGGCGACACAGTTTTGCCTGTGACATGCTTGACCGAATCGACAGAGACCTCAACTTTCTGACAAACATCATGTTTTCAGACGAGGCCACTTTTCATGTCTCTGGTGCTGTGAACAGGCATAACGTTCGGATATGGGGATCACAGCAACCGCACAGTGCCATGGAACATGTGCGAGACAGCCCGAAAGTGAACGTTTGGGTGTGGCGTCATGTGCAACATGATCATCGGACCGTTTTTCTTTGCGGAGAAGACTGTCACAGGTAGCTCATACCTGGACATGCTGCAGCTCTACGCCTTTCCTCAGCTGGAACACCTGCAGCCAAATGTCTTTTTTCAACAAGGCGGTGCTCCACCCCACTGGTCGCTAGACGTGCGGCGAGCTCTGAATGCAACATTTCCAGGCCGTTGGATAGGACGAGATGGACCAACGGATTGGCCTCCACGTTCCCCTGACATCACGCCGTTGGATTTCTTTTTGTGGGGCTACGTGAAGGACATAATTTATGTCACTAAAGTGCGAGACCTTCGAGACCTCCGGGCCCGGATTGTGGAAGCTGTCGGTACCATCACTCCGGACATGTTGCAGCGGACCTGGGCGGAACTTGATTACAGACTTGATATCCTTCGTGTCACCAACGGCGCTCACGTACAAGTGTATTGATTTTTTTAATTAAACTTGGTGTGTTGTGTGACTGATATTTGTCAATAAGTAGGCCATATCTCTATTCCTTACTTCCTGAGAATACGTTAAAATTCGGGCGTTTCATTGTAGACACCCTGTATAACACTTATTTCTTTTCCATGGCAAAAATGGTTAAAAGAACGCGCCTTAACGTTACGTTATACGTACGTATCGTATACTGTCTGTCTCGCAAAATGTTAGTTTCTAAACAATCAAGCATCTCCATTACAAACACCAACCATGTAATACTGTACAAGACAAGAATGGCTTGTTCTGAGAACCATACGAAACACACAAACACAAATCGCAGAGAGCTTTATTGTTAAAACACATGAACACAGTTATCACTGTCAATTAAAGACCAAAGTTTCATATATTTATATCGAAATTAAGATACACTTCGGATAGGTTATCTTTCTCAAACTCTTCTACCTATACACCTGTTCATCATTAAAATATGGATTATATTGCTTTCTCACCAAACTGCTGGCATTTTGGAGATGAAAGTAAGGATGGTGCATTGCATTACGCCACGACCGCTGCCATTCTCGCTTATTCTAATTAAACACAGTCATTCTAACATTCTGCTATAAATAACCTATGCAGTTCAAGGAGGAGAGGAATATCCTACATACAATAAAAAGTAGAAAGGCTAACTGGATTGGTCACATGTTGTGTAGAAACTGCCTCCTAAAACAAGTGATTGAAGGAAAGTTAGAAGAATAGAAATGACGGGAAGACAAGGAAAAAGGCGTAAGCAGCTGCTGGTTAACCTTAAGGAAAAGAGAAGATACTGGAAATTGAAAGAGGAAGCAATAGATCGCACCCTGTGGAGAACTAGCTTTGGAAGAAGCTACGGACCTGTCGCAAGACAGACTACAAAATGAATGTATTTTATTTCATAGCGCGGCGAATAAACCACACCCTCAAGACCAGTTTGTCCGCTAATATTCAACGGGATATTAACACATACTTCAAGAAAAATTTGATTAATTTTGTACAGAGTTCAGTTTTAAGTTACGCACAAGATTCTTTAACATGTTATCGCGTGTTTATTGTTTCGTTTAACGAGTTGTCATTGAAATGAATTCTGAAAGGTTCTGACGATGGTATATAACATTGTGAACCACTTGTCTTTTGGACTTTGTCCATCGTCTTTAATGTGAATATAAAATAAAAAATATAAAATATAAAAAATATAAAATTCACTACCTTTCCGAAGATGGCTCTTCTTCCGTCTTCAGGCGATGCATGTCGGGTTAATGAACATAACAAAGAAATAAAGCGCATTTGTTGGTTCAATTGTTGAAGGGAGAAAGGTTGTTAAATTCCGATTTGAATGTCAAGTTTTTATTAGGAAGTTTCGGCGGGCGGATCAAAGACTTTGGACAGAAAATTCTAGTGATCAAATATATTAAACACGAGTTCTGCGTTTTGTATGTTACTGTTGATTTAAAATACATGTAAGACAGAGGGACAAAAGTAATTTCTACTTCAATATGTTCCCACAAGAGATTTAAAAACATCGAATAATGAAGAAGAATAGTGTAAGCTGAATTGATAAAATAATTCAATAATTCCACTATTGAAAAAATATGTGAAACTTACGATTGCAAGTGATATTCTACATGAAACAATTATGCATATAAGAAAGAAGAGTAATGCTTTTTAGTCTCAGTAATATAGGTTATGGCAAAAAGTGCTGGACCAAGTCGAAAGTATAAACAATTCAAGAAGCAGAATATAAATTACTTACGAATGCCACTTCCTGTGCTCATCATATATTTAGCGACCTTTAAACATTCAAACTGATACCGGAATTCTAACATCACTGTTATGAAGAAGTTGTACATTAAGTGCCAAAGAGAGTCGGCTGTGAGTTGCAAACAATCAAAAGAAAAATTTCAACTGCATTGGAACATAAGAAAACTCTCTCCGGAATTACTAAATTAGAAGTTAGACACGAATATGCTTTCCAAACGATTTCTACTGATATGTCCGTACATACCGAAACAGAGAAAAATCTTTGGAACAAGAAACAGAGATTGAATGCAGGAGAAATTAAAATCGCAGGCGAAGGAAGCCAATTATATAACTGATTTCCGTTATGTTGATATTAGAAATACAGCATCTAGCTTTTGTTTCGGAGCCGAGTAAATAATACTGAATGAAAGGCATTCGTGTGTTAAGACCTGAAAATTATGTCGGGGAATGCTTGCTATAATTCAGTGCAGGATCCTCTGTCTTCCGGGTTGCTATCCAAAAATACAAAGATTAAGATATACAGAACTATAATTTTGTCTTTTGTTTTGTATGGGTGTGAAACTTGGTCTCTCACACCGAGGGAGGAACATAGGCTGAGGGTGTTCGAGAATAGGGTGCTGAGGGGGATATTTGGGCCTAAGAGGGACGAGGTAACAGGGGAATGGAGAAGACTACATAACGAGGAACTTAATGATCTGTTCTCATAACGAAATATTTTTCGGGTGATCAAATCAAGAAGAATGAGGTGGACGGGGCATGTAGCACGTATGGGGTAGGGAAGAGATGCATTCAGGGTATTGATGGGGAGACCTGAGTGAAGGAGAGCACTTTGAAGACCCAGGCGTAGATGGGAGAATAATATTAAAATGGATCTTCAAGAAGTGGGATGTGGGGCATGGACTGGATTGATATAGCTCAGGATAGGAACAGGTGACAGGTGACAGGGACAGGTGAATGCGGTAATGAACCCTCGGGTTCCATAAAACGCGGGAACTTTCTTGACTAGCTGAGTATCTGTTAGCTTCTCAAGAAGGACTCGGCTCCTTGGAGTAGGTTAGGTAGTTAGTTAGTTATAAATATTTAAATAGCCGATTCCGCTGGCCATACGGTCTAAGGGGTGGGTCTGCGTCCGCTAGCTTGCTGGGATTGCGGGTTCGAATGTCGTCGGGGGCATGGATGTTAGTCTCTTGTGAGTGTTGTGTGTTGTCAGGTAGAGGTTTCTGCGAAAGGCCGATCCCTCGTCCAGAGGAGTAATACCGAGTGTGTGTGTGTGTGTCACTGAGTGTGATCAAGTGCAACAATAACTCTCTACACCTACAATGAGAAGGTAGAATGAGGTCAGAATAAGAAAGAAAGAAAAAAAATTTAAATAATCACAGAATATTTTGTAAGTTGGATATTAAGTTGCAGAGAATATGATAGGTTTGACGAGTTCTAGCTTTTACTAAGACTCTTCTTCTTGAAATATGACTTTAGGATGGTGCATTTCAGATTTCCACAGGACTTTCCTAACACTATTACTAATACCAGCACTAACAGAATCATGACCAAAGTGTGATGGAGGCAAAGATCCAGTGTCAGTTTTATGTAATAAACCAAGTGTCAATGGGACAGGATTCTCTTAATTTTTACCCTGTCAGTCATGAATGCAAATAATTCTTTTACCTATCCCGACCCTAAAGGTAAAGGTGGTTCAGTTCTGATAGCAAAAATATCTTGAACTATGAAATAATTCACCTGAACTTAAAACGAGCATGGCCCAAACAAGAACACAGAGTCGTAATATTTAGCTCAGTATTTTTGTCGACGGTAGTGTGTTGAATTAAATCGAAGTACTGATGACGTCCAACGTGTCGCTCCTCGTCATTGACGCACTCTGTAGATTGTGTAATCCACTGTGCTTGCACTTATATGTTGGAGTAAAATCATGTGAATCATAAGACCGACTGCCCACAACACCATCAAAGCATTTTATATGCTGACGCCAAACACAACTAGTAAGAAAGAATGGCGCGCCTGCTGTGATGTAAGTTGCGTCTCCACGAAACGCGCCTGGGGACGCTGAGAGTGATCTATCACTTCGACATGCGATACGCAGCGCTACCACACCCTCTCCCACCCCTCCCAACCCTGTCTGTTGAGCTCCTCAGGGCATCAGGCTATTATTGTCCTACCCATTAGCCCTAATAGATAGTTGTATCCCTTTCGTGCCCGCAGTTTTAGCCCATATATATGTATAAAACAAGAAGCTGTCTATTATAATATGAGGCAGATAATGTAACAAGTAATATCAGAACAGTGACAGGTCTCTCTGCACAGTGTTACTCGGGTTATGTTTATTACCTGCTAACATTCCTCTCAGTCTATCCATTGGACTAAATATATTAGGTACCTAGCAATAAATAGCATTCTCTGCCTTATAAGAATCAGTTTCCGGAATATAGATTACTTTTCAAAAGAGTATATTTTATGCTGGCCTCAAAATTTTCAACAGCTTAACACGTAGTCTGAAAATCCTTAAGAATGAAAAAGCAAGGTTTAAATTAGCCTTAAGAAAATACTTAAAAAACACATTCCTTTTACTCTGTTAATTAATTTTTTATGTGTAAAGAAGATCTATAATACTGTTTTGTAAAATGATCCTCGTGGCAATTGAAGCAACTGTCATACGCCATAAAACTTTAATTGCAAATACAATTTTCAGTTATTGATTTGATACTGAAATTCCACGACGTAACCGGAACGCAGTCTGGTGCTGCTACTAGAAATTAAAAGCGAAATTTGTGGTATAAACCACACCCTACTGAATTATTATTAAAGCCTTGGTGCCATAATCTGAATATGTAACGCTGCTAACATATAATGAAAAAATATATAAAAATAATTTGTTACATCAAAAGACGTAAGGTTTACTTTTAAGTCTTTGAATCCCTGTTCTCGTAATTTCAGCTACAGCAGGCTTATTGGGTCGCCACATTTGACTCAGCTCATCTCCTCAAATGTCATATCGTATATCTGAATATGGTTTAGAAAATCTATGGGATAAAAGCCTTCCAAGACTCAAACAAGCTGAGACACAAACGAGGAAGCAGAATGCAATAAATGGAAAAGAGTATAAACAAATATCCTTCACTTCATCTTTCATTCGTAGCTTAGATCGACTTTAACAATTTCGGTAGCAAAACTACACAATTCAAAAGTTCTTTTCGGCAGGAGTTATGTGAAACATGAAAGCTTTTATTTTACAAACAAACGGCATAAATGCTACAATAAATTAAGCAGGCTGTATATAACTGACACTACAGCTAGTGAGAAATCAAATTACCTGAAAATCATTTTATGTTACAGAAGCCAAACTTTACCTTTATTGCACGGTATGACGTCAGGATTCTTGTCGTCCATCTCGTATAAGTCCTCGACGTTGGAGCGTAGAGGAAGTGCCGCTTTCTCTTTGAGCACCAGGTCTCCGGGCCGTGAAGGACTCCCCCTGTTCTGGGCTCGTACACGCAGAGCTCCAACAATAACTATGGCGACTACCAGAAGCACTGCTACAACTCCGATCAGGATTCCCAAGACCGGATTCAGCTCAAACGGTACTGGGGTTCCTGCATGAAGGGACCATTACCATCACAATACGCATGTAAACGAGACAGTCTTGTTCTTAATTCTTAGTTCTTACTGGTAAATAATCCTTATGTAGCAAAGACAACACAGATGTTTTTGTGTTTTATTTTATATGGCTGCCGATTCTAGTGGCCGCGCGGTCTAAGGCGCGGGTCTGCGGCTCCTCGCTTGCTGGGATTGCAGGTCCGAATACCGCCGGGGCAAGGATGTCTGTCTCTTGTGAGTGTCGTGTGTTGTCAGTTAGAGGTCTCTGCGTTTGGCTGATCACTCGTCCAGAGGAGTCCTACCGAGTGTGGTGTGTTTGAGCACGATTCGTGAAGCCTAGTCAATGAGACCCTGGCCCACTAGGGGCTGTTGTGCCATGAAAAAAATTCATATGGCTGGTTTGCTGAAGCCTTAGTGACAAGCAGCCTGATTCAGTTAGAGAATAGCGTGAACAATCTGACTCTTAAGTGTAGATTTCTTACCTTCTGCCCATAGTCATCGTATCACTTTCAAATTGCTGTAATTATGATTATCAATAAACAAAATAGAAAATATAGGTATACGTTATTATGACAAGCGTTTGGATCTTTACATCCTAGAAATATCTCATATGGTTATGCCGCTTAAATCACTGGGATCTAATTTTTTTCTTGCTTCAGATTGCAGATACATTTATAGTAAGTCATATCTTTTTGAAGAAATTTATTTATATGTCTAAATTAATCTGGTTTATTTTACGTTTATCGGCCAAGTAACTGAAAACTTAGACGGCAGAAGAAGAGAAAGGCAGCGCACAAGATGGACAGATGAAATACGAGGGCACCTGACCATGAACTGGCAGGACATCTTAACTGCCGCGCAAAACAGAACGCATTGGAGGGACCTGATCTACAAGGCCATGGACAACAGGAAACGACTAAGGGATAGCAAGACCCTGCACTTCTTGCTAAGAAAATCCAATAGAATCACCGGGGGTCGCTTGCGACCTGAAGGAACCCCTACTACTAGCTGCAAACTTCCGGCCATTCAACACATTTTGTGCTTTGTGATTTACAAACGATAGTTCGTACACTGTTTATAGGTATATTAATAATCTACCCTCAAAACAAATTTCATACACATAAGTAAAAGAAATAAATACTGATTACTGCAATTATACGTTTTCTTTGTCTTTAATTATGCATCGTATAAAAGGCAAGAGGAAAAATCGGTAACTGCTCGGAATGTGACGTAACAACACTAAAGCCGGGATTAGACGGCGCGTGGCTCAGCTCGTTTTAAGTCATAACTGACGTCATTGACAAAGAATCGTATTCAAACGCGCCGTGTAACCGGCCTGGCGCGGCGCGGTTGTGATTGGTGGAGCGAGGCTCGTTGGATCGCCTCAGAAGCGGTATTTTCACGATCCTCAAAGGGACTCGGCGCGGGCAGCTTTTGCGGCTACACGGCGCTTGCAGTCTAAGTCTAAGTCCAAGTCTCTATACACTTAGGTCTGGTCTTTGTTTTCTGCTGTCGGGGTGCGCGAAGAGTGAAAGTTTCTGTCCCACAATTGGTATTGGCTAGAATGGAGTGGTCAAACGAGGACATTTTTAAGTTCATAGAACAACACGACTTATTCCACAAGCCGAGCCGAACCTACATGAGCAAGGCCGCTGGTCCGCCATTTGCCGAGCTGTGCCGCGTCGTGTAGCCAGATTTGTCTTTTCTGTACCGATCTGTTGGCCGAGCAAGTGACGTCACGTCACTGGACGAGCCACGCGCCGTCTAATCCCGGCTTAATACTATGCCACTGGATTATTACGTCACGCTACAACAAATCTGACATACGTATGTGGCACCGTATTATGTCGTCATCAAGTATATAACCATAAGTGTTAAGTATCATGATTGCACGTTTCATTTATTTCATAATTATTCGTCATGCAAAACACATCTCAACCTCAGTGCCATCTGATCAAAACGAACAAGTATTAAATATTACGACTGTAATCTGTATTTCTGCCTTAATTTTGCAGCATATAAATCGCAAATTCTTTACATCATAACGCGTTAGATCACCTATGGCCTGTCTGAGCCTGCCATAATTTTGTATTTATCTCGTTAATAGCACGACATTTCTGCAAACAAATATTTGATTGGAAATGTTTGTTTTCTTTCACATCAATTTTCATCTGAAACGTCTCTCAAAACACAATAAATTAATTGATATATTAAGAGTATCACAAATTTACGCAGGTATTCGTGTAAAATACGTGCCATTTCCTTATTTTAACCAAGCTTCAGTTTTCTGGACAGCTTTTAGTAAAATAAATCATAAAATACTTAATAAAATGCACGGGAAAGGACAGACTAGAGGATAGACAGAAAAAATGAAGAAGCTACTAGTCGCTATTTGCAACTTCGAGAACGCGCCTAAAACGGAATACTCATGTAAAGATGGAAGTGTGAAGACTGCCGAGGATATATCTAAATGAATAATCTAAAGGGAGGAGATAACCGGAACATCGAAAATGAGATCAAGCCGGAAAAGTATACAGTAGATGAACATCATTCCTATCCAGAAAGGAAGGTTAACCTATACAGAACTGTAAAATAAACATACATTGAATGTTCCTAACTGTTCCTTTACCCAGTGCCTGTTAACTCCAAACGAGACTGTTGAATGCAGTGCGGGTATTTATAAGGGAGAAAACAATGATGAAGCGAATATAAGAAACAAGGGCAGAGCGTGGTGAAAACTGCATAATGATGAGCTTCGTAGTGCGTACACTTCAGCAAACATGAGATGTGTTACGGCGATACAATTACAAAGACGAGGTGGTTACAACATCTCTACATCGCTTGAGGGAAGTGGGAAATGCGTAACAAATACTCGTTCAAAAATCTGAAGAAAATAAACACCACTTTAGAAACATACGCATAGAGGGTATGATAACGTTAAAATGGATCTTCAAGAATTAGGATGTGTGATTTGAATTTATATGACATAAATCAGGGTTCTTCTCCAAAACGTCCAGACAGGCTCTGGGGCCTACGCAGCCTCCTATTCAATTGGCACTGGGGATCAAAAACGTCCACGTAGTGTCAAGGTTAAAAAAAAGTGCAGCAATGCCTCTACTGCTCTTTATACGCCTTCATGGCGCGGACAGAGAAAACGTTACTATTGTGCCTTAAGATAGGTTTACGTGGAGGGCTTCGCGAACGCGGCACGAAAATTGGGAATCCATAAACGTGGGTAATTTGTTGACTGCCCATTCCAGTGTGCCGCACGGTCTAAGGCGAGGGTTTGCGGCCGCTCGCTTACTGGGATTGCGGGTTCAAATCCCGCCGTAAGCATGGATGTCTGTCTCTTGTAAGTGTTGTGTGTTGTCAGGTAGAGGTCTCTGCGACGGGCCGATGACTCGTCCAGAGGAGTCCTACCGAGTGTGGTGTGTCTAACTTAGTGTGATCTCGAAACATCAGCGATGAAGACGGATAGGACCAATAGGGCTGTCAAGCCATGACATTTTTTGATCAGCTAAGCAATTATCGCCATCTCAAGAATGTTTGACCGTCGCCGTCAAGCGGTTATTACTATTGCTTTGTATTCATAAGGTCCCGGGTTAAAAGCCGGAGGCGGCATAATAGGTTTCATATAGTTATTAAGGGTCATTTCACGCAAATTTTGGGGTGGTAATCCAACATAGGTCACAACTATTTCCCTCCACATCAGTTCATATTAATTAATCACTACATACAGTTTGCATTATACAATGTGAAGTACTGATAGTGATGCTAAATGTAAACCCCCCCCCCCTGAAACAAAACTTCCGTTCCAAAAAATATCAGTTTGTTTTCGTTTTCTCCTTCCTGTTCTTGTTCTTGTTCGTGTTATTGTTCTTAGTATTAGCATTTGAGAGCAAATTTTACTTTCTTGTAGTTTATAATGCATACTGTCTAGACACAGCATTCAAAATTTATCTTCCTTCGAGATAAAATTTATTTAAAGTAATTGTCAAATTATTCACAGCCTTCGATATCCCATCTCTTTGACCACAACAGACAATCTACATATACGCGTATGTCTACAGCAACGTGTTGACACCGACACAGAACATGACAACCATTATCCAAGGCTTCAATTTCTCAATATTGTGTACTGATATCGATACACGAAACCTTTCACCTACACAAATAGGATACATAGAAAAGTTGTAAACGCAGACACCCAGGTGACGGTATACGTCCCGTCTGTTCCCAAATTTCGGATATTTTTTTATGCAGTTATATTTGTCTTACTGCTACGAGATTTTGTTCGATCTTGCTAAGCGAACACTAACGCAAAATGTTCGGCACAGGTTGCTCTGTTACACACACAAACACGTGGCACCTTTGACGTGTTTTGGGACAAAATTTGACAGCTCGACGACAGTCATACAACAATCCTGGACATATTCATATTTTTATTTTCATAGATACGGACACTACGTTAATGCCAAACCACGGTTTGAACCTCTTATGAGACACGATCGAGCCAACGTTCATTGTTTCCTCCAGCTCATTCCAGAAAAATTACGGTATTCCTTATATCACAGCCTTTCCTTCACAGTTTGTTTTTAAATATGTTATTTACAGACGCTGTCGATTGTGAAGATTAGAAGGCGTAAGTTGCAGATGAATGAGCACAGCATATCAACGAACGACACGGACAGGAAAAACAGCAGTACTCGGAGAAAATCCTGCGTCATTGCCACTCTTTTAACCATAAATCCCGCATGGAAGGATCCCAATAAAACCCGGGGTTTCACGGCATATATACACCCATTAAATTTCTTGCAAACTTTTAAATGATTTAAAGAAGCTTGTTAAAATTTAAAAAAGCACATTCTAGTAAGTCTGCATTTCATTATGAGCCTTAAGTTGGAAACAATCATGAGGAATATTTAAAATTAACGGTACCGCCTGAGGAACGCCACGGAAGCTGACAACTATCTGAGGAACGCCACGGACACTGACAACTATCTAACACATTGAAAAGGTATCTGGTTAGGAATATGAAATTCTCTTCGGGCACGGTACTTTAATAATATCACCCAAAACTGACAACTGCTGATATGGAAAATTTTAAGTTAGTCACGTAAAAGGGGTGAGTAGTTTCACTTCTAAAATTCATTTTTATTTTACCTTGAATAACATTTTACAAAGCAGAGCGTTAAGAAAATTAAATCGGTAAGATATAAAAGGTGAGAAAATTACGTTTATGTAATGTCTTATATCACGTTTACACCTGACAATTATGTCAACATACCAACACTACGTACTTATTACGAACACCTTTCACAACGTAAAATTTTTTTGCTTTGCATAAGAGATTCACGAAAGTTAAAATGTTCTCTTTCCACAATGTAGATGCTCATGTTAGCAAATCCTGCCATTTCTTTTTTCAAAATGGGAAGATAAGAAACTCGAATTCTTGCCACCTCCCTTCATAAATATGCATTTCATTAACTCCTCTTCTACTCCCGCATTCAAAGTCTTCCTTCTGCGGAACGCCTACCTGTCCATCTGTGCGTTAATTAGCAACAGCGATTTATAACTCTGTAGCAGTGAAACCTAACCTCTAGTTTTCAGTACTAATACCAATAAAGCCGATCCCAGTGACCGCGCGGTCTAAGGCGCGGGTCTACGACCTCTCGCTTGCTGGGAATGCGGGTTCAAATCCCACAGGGGGCATTGATGTCTGTCGCTTGTGATTGTTGTGTGTTGTCAGGTAGTGGTCTGTGCGTCGGGCTGATCACTCGTCCAGAGGAGCCCTACCGAGTGTGGTGTGTCTGAGTGTGATCGTGAAGCCTCGATAATAAAGAGGCCCTGGCCCAGTAGGGGCTGTTGCGCCATAGAAAAAAAATACTAATAATACAAGCCACCGCACACGATCCAAAGCTACAGGATATTCAAATAATGACACTGCGAGTATGCTTGTAAAATTGAGACCATCTAGTCTAGTTCAGCCCTTATGTCGGGCGTCATAACATGAAAACCTCGTAGTTACGTCTATCTCTGAACCTGACAAAAGTCTCGAGAAAATTTTGCATCTGCAACTCTAAATCGAACTATATCGATTAAATCGCCATCGGAAATGAAGTCTCTGTTTATAAATGTAAATATTTTACATTATCTTAATTTAATGTGCACCTCTGTAATGCATACTTAATTGGATGTTAGCTTCAATTTCGTCTACTCTTTTAAGGTTGCGTGTTTCGTTTTGATATTTTATACGTATGTCAAATTAACGGCGACAATTCATGGATTTGGAGAAATAAAATTAATGAAATGGTAATAAATCTGCTTAGCATGCCGTGGTGAAGCACTCAGCAGTCGTACTTCGTGTTCTGGAGAAAATTAATTCTATTCGCCGGCGGAAAACAGCAGATTTCACTGTTGTAATCTATTGTTTCTGTCAGCCCCATTCGGTATATTATTCTATAACACCTTAAAATAGGTCACACCCCCTTCCATCACCGTTATATTACATTTATTCACCAATATTCCTACCATGTGACCTTGTGTGTGTGTGTTTGTGTGTTTGTGTTTGTGTGTGTACATACTGTAGAACGGGTAACCTACATGAAGCAAGATTCAACAAATTCATCAATATTCAGCTAAAACCCTTTAGTTCATTAGGAAGTTTACTATAAGTAAAGTACGCCTATTTCTTGTATATAGCCAAGACCTGATCTTCAGGGACAGAAGTGGACACTGGTATATAAGTATGTGAAGATATTACGTGGCTTACCAGTTTGTTTCTCGGCAACTTTGAGTGTGAAGCCCTCGACGACGGCAGGTTCGCTCTTGCCCTTTGAATTAGCTGCATAGACCAGCATCTTGAGCACCATGCCCGGCCCAAGCCCAGTGACGATGAATACAGGGAATTTGGAGGAGATGTTGGCTTGCAGTAGGCCCGTCTGCATGTCGAACACTTCAAGCAGGAAGTACTGTGGCTGCCCACCATCAAAACCTTCCACACAGTCCACTTCTAAAGACTCCGTTGTTTGGTTGAGCAGAGTACAGTTGAATGGCGTGTCTGGATGACCTGAAGGCAGTCGAAACGTGAAGTTGTAAGTTTCAATATTAGAAGAATGAGGTAGTGGAAATAGAATGAGAGTTGATTTCAAGACCCAAGAGAATTAAATCTACGGCATCAAGGAAAATGTATTAAATAGAAGTGCACAAAATATTTCTGGTTTATAAATATTCCCTTATCTTCTCATCTTACAGCTGAAAGTACCATAAGAATTTAAGAATCTCAGTATAAACTATAACACGAAACTGCTTTCAGCTTGTATTTTACTACACCGCGACACCTCATAAACCGTAAGTTTATAATCACATAACTTGGTGATAAACTTGTGTCCTTGAGGTTACGGCACATTTATCTTTAAATATAAACACACTGTATTTAGATCAACACATGCGGGAAGGAAGCCGTATAGCGTGGGGTTTTTCTCTGTGTTTGCATCTCTTCAGGTACACAGAAACCGTAGCAAAAATACATCCACAGAGAAAAGCCTCTTAGTATGTTTTTGGATATTTTGTACACTTAGTTCTATAGCATGAAGCTACTTATAAAATCAATAACATTAAAGTAATACCCGTAAGTTTCGAAAAGGAAATGTAAAAGAATAAGTTGTTCTTGTACTTAATTAAACATTAGAACAAAAATAGGTATGCGGGGAATGGAATCGAAAAGTAAGCTCTTACCTACATCATCAAAGGGTAAAGAGACGCATGTCTATTAGATGGGAGAATGTGCGAGTGCCTTATACGATTTTGACTTGATGACGAAAATAAAAATCCCTTAATCTTGTATGAATTCAAAGCTTATCATACCACAGGAAGATTCTATATAAATTGCATTACTGTAACTGATACATACAGTAGTTGTAGGGTGTTATTTAATGAACCTTAAAGCTTTCACGGCGAAGAGAAATAACGCAACTTCCTTGGGCAAACTGCGTCTCGTAAATTCAAAATCGCAGACTTCTCGAAAATCTGTGTCTCCAAGATCAGAGAATGACTTCGACACTGACGAGACGCAACTAGTCGCCTTGGACATTTTTATCAGAGGTATTTAACTGATTATGACTCTTTTCCCACATGTGACACCGTTCACCCTATCTATCCAAGACGACCAAAACCTTCGTAGTCGCTCCGTTAGAAACTCTGATATCCTGAGTCTTATTAATAAATAAAAATATTCATTAATTCCTTATGGGGTTAGTTCTTTGTTACACCACAAAAATTCCCATGGAATTGTATCATATCCAGTAGGTACAGTAAGATACATGTTGAGGGCTGGCAAGCTGCTACCTGCGGCAATGATGTGGAAGACACATGGTTCCTTCTGCTGACCGGCCATGTTGCTAGCCCAGCACATGACAGTCCCATAGTCCATCTCCGTCATAGGTGTATATGTGAGCATTGACTGCGACGTGCTGGACCCACTACCAGAAGCGGATGTTCTGTAGCGGGCCTGGGGTACGTCGATAGTTTCAGCAGTATTGTTGAAAGACCATTTGAAGCTGTCGGGTGGCGGGTACGCCTCTACCTCACACACCACGTGAGCATTTTCGTGGCGGGCTACTCCGTACACGCGCTTCTGGTCTGGCCGACAGATCGGTTTGTCTGTGAACAGCACACCATATATTGTAATAAGTTAAAATATATACCTGACGGGAAAGTGGGATGCCAAAGAGTTACAAAGATTTAAGTGCAGACGTCATTTAATATATAAGGAAGTAAGAGTGGCGACAATATTACTTGCTAGTTTTTGGCACCGCATCAAGCGGAAAGCATTTGGCAAGTACCACAAAACCTTCCTACCAGTTTCAAAGACGTCCATTTGACTGAAGTTATGAATGCACTCCCAACAGATTAGATGTTTTTGAAAGGGGTAAAATGTTGCCTGCCGATCCCTGTGGCCGCGTAGTCTAAGGCGTGGGTCTGCAGCCGTTCGATTGCTGGGATTGTGGTTCGAATCCCACCGGGACATTTAAGTCTGTCTCTTATGATGTTGTGTTGCCAGGTACAGTTCTCTGCGTCGGGCTGATCAATCGTCCAGAGGAGTCCTACCGAGCGTGACGTGTCTAAGTATCGTCATGAAGCCTCGAATGAGAAGGCCCTGGCCCACTAGGGTCTGTTGCATCATTAGAAAAAATAATGCTGCCTGGACCTTCCGAAGTGAGCCTAACAGCGAAAGCGGCGCCGACTGCAGCTATGTATAGTGTTAGGGAGAATACACAGTTTAGAAGTAATCTGGCCACTACTATAGTTAACAGAGAAAGTAAATTAAGCGGTTGTGGCACAGTATGTTATATTTAGCTGTAGTTACTGCAACAACAATTTTTATAATTAAAAAGTTTTATGTTTGTTTTGGAAAGCAAATATAAATACAGTCGAACTCAGTTATAAAGCCATGAAAGGGACTCAATATTTTGTGTCGTTATAAACGAGTGTTGTTATAACCACGCAGAATAATGTTATGGTTAACAGTTAAGAATTAATTGGTACCATAGAATATCTAACGCTATAGACGAAGTTTCGTCTAAACCGACATCGTTATAACCAGGGACGACTGTACTTTGATTACTGATAACATTCAGGTCACTTATTTAAATCGGGTGATCCAGCAGAAATGTAATTAACCTACATTATGTTTCTAGACACAAATTACAAACAATTTTATATTACATTTAAAATTCTACAGAAAGTTTTCTTGGAAACAGGATGATTCCACGTAGGCTTACAAATTAGGGTTATGAACTCCATTAAATATAAGGCAATTTATTTTATAGTTAGAGCGACCTGACCTTCCCACGACTGTAATAACACAAAACGATTTCTGTGATATATAACCATGCAATTTGGTAAATATATACTAAAGTTTCAGAGGAATACTTTTCCCCTTCTTCAGGGTAAAAAAGTAAGACGCGTGGGAAAACATTCTATGAATACAAGGAAGAGAGAATCGTAATATTTCAACACAGTACACCCTTCTTGGACAATCCTATAAAATTTCGTACCATACGAAGCTTTAAGAAAGAGAATGTACAACGCGGGGAGACAAGTTTTCAATACAAGCTCCATCGCACTGAGTTGTAATGGCCAAGCTGTGGAATTCCCTCCACTATAGTATATCTCTGGAATTATGTGTAGTAAATCCTTGGGTACACAGAACATTGATTTAATCGTAGGACCGGAGTGACGGTATTCCACTACGCTTAAAACCTCTGTTCTCCTCCCATTCTGTCTCCAGTGAGCCCACAATTGTAATTCACAAAGTAATCCCAAGCCAGAATCGGAGTGGAGCCATTATTCAAAAGCCAGTACTGTACTCTGTGTGCTATCAAATGAATACATGTAGGCTCTACTCTATAAGTACGTGTATTTGTCGGCACTGTACTTCCGGGATATGATATACAAAGTCGGCTCCGCCTTGTAAGCATGTGTTGCTGCGGAATTGTACGGCAGCTGTTGTTATGTAAACAATAATAATTCGTTCGAAATATTAAGTAATTTACCAGATGTAAAATTTATAAACAATTTAATTTTCGAGAGTTGACAACAGTCAAATTGCTCCAATAGAAAAAAAGGCTTGATGTGACACAACACTTTTACATAGGTAATATAAATTTTTAAGCCTGCTCTTTAACTGGTGCTGACAACTACTCAGGTGATATGGCGTCGGTGATATAAATGAAAGAACTTCTCTGGAGCTTTGGTGGAATAATACTGACAGGGAAATGTCGGAGTTCTTTGTAAAAAAAATATGTCCCAGTGCCACTTTGTCCATCATAAATCCTACATTGACACGCTTTGGATCGAATCCATACATCCTCGATGACAGGCCAGCGACTAACCGCCTAATCCATGGCAAATAAAATACAACAAATATAATTAGGGAAATAACTTTAAAAATCTTTTTTATTTTAATCTAGTGCGTTTATTCTGTGGGAAAGCATCATCACATCAGTATAAAGTAACATAGAGGAGGATAAAGTCAAGTTTGGTTCGTCCAAACTTCGAAGAAAGTAACTTTAGAAAATTAATTATTATGGAGAAAAGTTACCAGTGGCATACATGTTGACGTTTGAGGCAGGAAATTAATTTCACGTATGCGAGGTTTTAAGGTTTCTGCGGCGGTGAGTATGATATATAAGTTCTGGGATTTGATGCTGCGTCAAAGTATTAACACCTTGAAGACGAGACCACTAGGCTGTCTTGAAACATCGGGAGCCAAACACTCAGTCACGCTACCTAATTTCATGTAGTCTATGTCATATGAAACCAAAGCGGCTTTGGGACATTGATGTGAAGTGTAAGAATGCTATTGACTACAGCCAAAGTAGGGTATATTGTGGATTAGACATTTGTGTATGAATAACAATTGAGAGGTCCTTATAATATCAAGCAAAATGAACGAGCTGAATAAAATGCTTAAAGCCCAATGTTAACTTTATGTACCATCTGGTGCAACAGTAAGAAATTAAACACTATACCAAGAACTTCTGCAATATGCCAAAGATATATTTGTGTGTTTATAAAGGGAATATTTCCTAAAACCATTGGTCTTTATATGAAGTGTCTGTGTTCTCTCTAAAGTAGGAACAGGAATTTTATGTGTAGTAAATTTAGATAAACGTCAGTCTTCATTTGGTTAAAAATTTAGTGTTCTCAGTGGAGTATTTAGCATGGACGTAGAAGATGAGAAGGGCAAATTTTCAACTAAAAGCCTGAGAGAAAGAAACGACTTTGAAGTCTTAGATGTAGGTGGTACAATACTAGTACAATAAGCTTAAAATAATTTGGATGTTGGAGTGTAGAATGGCTTCATCTGGTTCAGAACAAGGTCCAGGTATAGGCTCCTGTAATCGTGAAAGTAATGTTTGGGATTCCATAAAAGGTGGGGAATTTCTTGATCATCTGAGTGCCTGTCAGCTTCCGAACAAGAAGGTTACTACAAGGAGTTATCTGTTTGGCCAATATACTTACTAGCGTTTACCAACTACAACACATAAATAGAACTCCGCTTGTGTTACTCCTGGAAGAGTGCCATTCGCTTCCCGTATTCTATCAAAATATATGCCACATGAAAGGACTTCATGAAAATAGTCTTAGAAGGAGGTCCTGAAGTAGATGCTCACTGGCGTTAAGAACGAAGATTAAGCAAGCATTAAAAGATAAGTCAAGAAAATCTTCATTCTATGACGTAGTGCATTGATCATGACGGAGTAATTATTTTTTTTCCCAAAAACATAATTCATTCCAAGAAGATAAACTATCCATTTAATTCACAAAAATTCCTTAGGCCAATTTTTATTTCCAAAGGATATAACATATATTAAACAAGATTTACACACACCCATATACCGAGAACGAATTACAGGAAACACTCTACACACATTTCGTAAGAATAAAATACATCAAGATACATCACTTGCTGTCTAGAAGTGCTGAATATTCTTGGATAATAAAGTGTCTGCAATATTTGTTATCTAGTCATAAACACAAATCACATTGGCTATAGATTTTGGATCCATTTCGGTGTAGAATGCATACAACACAAATATGCAGCACGTGTTTTAAGAATCCTGCGGTAAATTATTAGAACTTCTTTTACATATAACCTAACTTTTATATGGAGAAAGCTAGTTCAAGGAGTAACACTAATGGCTTGTGCTCTGAAGGTTCTAGACTCGAATCTGTACTAGTACACGGGTTGTCTCCTGGCCTTTACTGGTTTCCGTCAGGCCCTCCATACGTAAGCTAGAATAGTAGTACAAATTAGGGCACGAACGTTATCCGCGCTCTTCTGGTTTATTACTTTCTTCTTGCCTTTTTGACCCTTGAAGATGGAACCGATAGGTTATCCCAACACATCGGTACAGAATTACCACTCAACGCTGCGTAATATCCCAGAAAAGCGCAGATATCATTTACATCGCGGCGGAAGCCTGATTACGCAAGGTTACAAGTGTTCCTTTCAAACTTTCCCAAATATTTATTCAGTAATAATCGTAAAATTCGATGCTACAGTCCCATAACATGAGCTATCAACAGCGTCGTTAATTACACCACACCACAAGTCTTCATGCACGAAATTAAGTTTGTTGTGTACATTATTTTTATACAGCTTCTGCATAGTTCTAAATTCTCGACAAGTTCTTATGCAGATGTTGGGTGAAAATAAACAATATATCTCGTATTAATTGTTGTTCGATTGATTGAAAATTTTTTTTTCCTATGGCTCAACAGCCCCTTTTCGGGTGCCTAGGCCTACTCATTTCGACGCTTCATGATCACACACATTAGACACACCACACTCGGTAGGACTCCTCTGGACGAGTGACCAGCCCGTCGCAGAGACCTCTACCTGACAACACACAACACTCACAAGAGACAGACATCCATGCACCCGGTGGGATTCGAACCCACGATCCTAGTAAGCGAGCGGCCGCAGACCCACGCCTTAGACCGCACGGCCACTGGGATCGGCTGACTGTAAATTTATCTTTCATTAATTTAAGCATATTTCAGCTAACATAAAAAAAATCACAATTTAATTCTCTCTTCCAAAAGCAGTAGGTAAAACATGCCTAACGAAAATACTTTAGCATGACATATACTTCTGATTTACGAAACAACGCGCCATTCTTATTTCTAATAACGTTCACAGACAGTATGTGTCGCTAAACATCCCTACAGCAAAGCACAGTCATGACTACTCACACATGACACGAAGTTCCACAGTGTTGCTCTCTCCATCACCCTCGACGTTAGATGCGATGCAGGTGTAGTTGCCCGCTTGCTGGCGTCGCACACCCTGAAGTGCCAGAGCTTGGTTGCTCATAATGACACCGCCTTTCTGGTTAGGCTGCACCGTCTGGCTCTGAAACATCAACAGATGCAAGCGTTGTTTGAAAAGTGAAATTAAGTACCTTTTATTGAATTTTACTTTAAACAATCATTAGACGCTAAGGAATAAGGTCGTTGAAATTTCAATGGAAACATTAATAATTTCTACACGTAAATATGACCTTTACAGATACCCAGTGTGCGATCTGCTCTTATACATTACATCACTCGAAGGATATTATGACATCAGAATTTCACTGAATATGGTCCGACGAATTCTTAAAATACCATGAAAAACATTTCCACTGTGCTACTACTCGGAGGCAAAACGTTATCTTATAGGTCTAATACGCTGCAATACCGAACTGACAGTGAAAGATTGTGTTCGGCAATCACTGCCACCTGACATACGTATCCGTGTCAGTATGCATCACTTGCTACAGGGCGCAAAGTAATGACAGAATTTCGCCACTTGCGCTTATATATAGGCCTATATATGTAAATAAAGGACTAAAATGGGAAACTCTGTAGTTATTCTGTCCCCATGCATCACTTACAGTAATTCGGGGGTAAGAAGACCACAGAAGTGGTTACTCTGTACTTTACTCCTAAACAGGATTCGTACGTACAGCATAACTTTGCTTCAAAGTTGGTTGCCTAACTCGATCTTGCCGGCGATGTCTATAATTAATCCGCTAAACTTAATTCATTACTTCGTCAACAATTCTGCCATTCGGAACAAACTTACCGTCGGCGTTATCTTAAAAATATCCTGTTGTAATCCAAATGAGTCACGTGGCTTATCTTATGAGATCAGAGTTTTGTACTACAGATATCTAAAGTCAGCCCGTCAGTCAGTCATTCTATCTTGATGTTGAGCCCATCATGCGTCTTACTAGACACACCTTCTATTAATTGTCTATAATTGTATATAAATCTTCAGTTCCTAACTTAGAGAGAACACACTCCGCGTCTGCTATAAAGGTCAATAGGTTAATTCTGGTTAAGGAAATAATCTGAACTTAATGAGAGAAAATTTACGAAACACACAAATACACAGACTCTGTCAAAATGTAGTTTCTTAGCGTTAAAGTATGTGGTGCATGTAGTAACCACTGAGTTTGAAAACGTTAAAGTCCAAGGCCAAAATATTTACCTGATACAGACGACCATGGAAGTTCTGGTACAGCTGTAATCTCTTTCAAACAAGACAGAAAATATCAGCTCTCTTATTGTCTAAAGGTTTTAATTCGTCAATTCCAAAAACAACAGCGAAAATGCGAGTAATTTAATACGCGTTTCCACGTCTTACACAACACACTAAGATTTCCACGTATCTTACTAACAGACATATAGTGATAGAGACGCTGTTTCTTTATTGCGTGGAAAATTTTCTCAGTTATTTTAGCAACAGCATTGAAATCGTGCATGTTCCATGAAATGAATCTGATTCTAACGTACGGAAGAAATATGTGTATCTTAGGAGAGGACTTCTTGTCCTTCAGTCGTAAAGGTTGTACGTCAGCATGTAAACTGTACGTTATTTTGACCGATTTTTTACCAACATTTGAGTTTAAAGCCTATTAACTCAGAAGAGACGGTACCTCGAAAATAATACTGATGTGGGTGGTTATAGGACTGAGGTGGTTCTCAAATTTGTATATTTGGGCGTTTGCCTAACAAAGGGAAATGAGGAGGAACAGGAAATAAAGGGCCGAATTCAAACGAGTAGTAAGAGCTCATTTGTAGGAGTATTTGCAAAAGTGCGAAAAGCGATTATTAGCTTCGTCATGTCTGTCCGTCCGTCCGTCTGTCCTTCTGTCCTTCTGCATGTAACAACTCGGCTCCCACTGGATGGATTGTCATAAAATTTTACATTTGACTATTTTTCGAAAATCTGTCGAGAAAAATCAAGTTTAGTTAAAATCTGACAAGAATAACGGGTACATTACATAACGACCTATGTACATTTATGATAGTATCTCGGTGAATCCTTCTTAGAATGAGAAATGTTTCAGATGCAGTTGTAGAGAAAATCAAAACCATATTTTATATTCAATAACTTTTGTTCCGAAAATCGTGTCGTTTATGAGATAATGTGAAAAATACGGTACAGCCGGACAGGCCACAGATGACAATATAATACGGCGCATGTGCTTGGCATGCTGGGTAACTAAGGCTACAGACACACACTCAGAATATGTAATACTGCCTTTCAACGGCAACAACGTTTACGCCAACGCGCCTCAATGTTACGTTATACCCATATTGCATGTCTTGTTCCATCTTACCGTTGATCAAGTGTCCTGACTCCAGCTGGTGTGTTCGACTAGTGCTATGTGAAAACAGTTGTTCGCAGAAGTGCCCTATACAATGGTGAAAAATGGACTCCATCCCAGACGGCCATCAATATGACAGACTCCTTTAAAAGGAAAATTTTCAGAAAAACATTCCGGCCTACTCAGGCCAAAGGCGGTGTGAGGAATTAGATACAACGAGGAGATTCGGCACTTTCAACATATTATGTCTGAAGATACTATGAAGGGCTGGCCATTTGGTACAATGGAGGATTCTCGTATACCCCCCCCCCCCCCCGACAAAAATAATGGGAGGTTGTTTCGGAGGGAAAAGGCCCATGAGAAAGCCTAGATGTAGATGGCAGGATGATGTTTGGAGGGATGTCGTAGAATTGTTCAAGATACGGAACGGAAAAGTTGCAGAAAGAACATCGGGGAAACCAAGGCCCCGAAAAGGGGCCGAAGCTATCTAAAATAATAACGATAATAATAATAATAATTATAACATTAATAATAATAATAATAATAATAAGACGAAGAGAAGATGTTGATAGAGGAGGAGGAGGAGAAATGTAATATGCAATTTTAGGAGACGTCCCCACTATAAAATTTTACGTAAATCCATCCAAATGAATAGTTTTTCCATGCCGATGGCTAGACATGGGGACAGACGGACAGAAGGACAGATATAACAAAGCGAATAGCCACTTTTCACGATTGTAAAAGCGCCCACGGATGAGGTAAATATATTTTAACAATAACCAGAAAAGCATCCAGATCACTTTTCTATGGAAAATTTTATTTGACATGATTAAATTGGTATATATACCTCAAATGTGTAAATAATTATTAGTATCACACTCATTCTGTATAAAGCACAATATATAATAAAGTATTTAAATTATTAATGAGTAAAGTAATTTATGTAAAGAAGATTATATATCTTTTATCACAGGTTGCGATAATTAGTAAATAAAATTTAGGAAATAAGCTGCAAAAAATTTATCAGTATTACAGAAATCGCCGGTTTTGATTTTAATTAAATTTACATGTATTACTGGCCAAAAGTATGTAGAAAAGAGAAATTTGTAAATACGATTTGGTAAGTAGTGTGCATGTAAAATTCTACAAAACTTTGTGTACACAGACGAACAGACCAACATCTATAGTAGATCTGGTGTATATATCTTTTTATTCGTTGAATTACTGAAAAGTGTTAGATGACAATTCTGGACATAATACTCCAACATTCTTCAGCTTTACTCTAAATCAATCTTCACAGGAAGCTACTGAGTAACACTTCCGATGTGATCACCTGAATACTAGCAAGAAGCCAGGAACAGTGATCTCAAATCTAAGAAATTAGTAAACTGACTACAGTAAATTTAACCTTGCTCAATTAAAGTTGTGGTAGTTCCAGCGCCTAGAATAATGTTAGACTTCTCCGTCCATACTGCTCCCTATCTGCAATGGAACAATGCGATACTCCAAGGACTTGAAATCCTACACAAAGCGTTAGTGTTTGAACTCGCACAAACTGACTTACATCTTAAATAGAGAGCTTTAACAGTAACAGAATCATTTTGTCACAAAGCCCAACTTCGATCATTTTAACCCCTCTTACACTTTGCAAAGAAGCAATCTGTTTTTGGTTACGATCTGGAGTTAAAACAGCGGGAACACCCCTGGTTCTTTACAAGGTTCTTCTAAACAAATACGATGCTAGAACTCAAAATAACTAATAGTTAAAAATAACAAGTACCTCGCTGATTCGTTACAAGTTACTTCTAAAAGAATACAATGCCGTAACCGAAAAGAAGGAATAGTTAAAAGACGTCGCTGCGAGACTCTCAAAACTGATAGGAGGCTGGAGGGTTCCAGATTCGCTCTGGAAGCTGTGAAGAAGACAAAAATATCTGCCATTTCCGGGCACTGAATCACGATTTCTCAGTCGTCAGGCTTGTAGCTTAAGTCAATGTACACCATAATATGCTCCTGTTCCTGGTTAAATACATATACAGTGAAATTTTGACGCTCAAATACTGGCAAAATTATAAGATTTCTTTCACACTATAGGTCTATAAACGCCTAGATGCTTGATTGCACAGTAGTGAATACAGAGAGTTCACTGCGTGTTCATGTCAGTAAGACATAGAAACGAGTCTTTTAAAGTACAGATTACCCATAAGTATAGATGAATAATTACAAAGGATTAGCACACTTATACGCAATTTTGTAAAAATGGAAGCGTTTCCATACGACAGGCTATTAATTTTAAATTAGTGGCTCCTTATACTTCACTACATCTAGAGAGATGTTCCCTATTACTATCGTAGGTATTAATAGGGCCTGTTGTAGGTACGCTTCATAATAGTTTTATAAATTAAGTAGCGGGAATAGAACGCAGGCTAACCTTACCACGAGGAGTCTTAATTATAAAGACCAGAGGAAGGGCAGAACAACAGAAAGAAGTATTGCTCACAAAATTTTTAAATTCTTACAGCACAGTCGGCGATACCTGTGGAATCTATCATCCATATCAACAGGAAGTGCCCTATTCTTCCACAAAGTATATATATTTTGTTTCCTAAAATTTTTAGCTAATATTTCCCCGAGCAGCCTATGTAACTGAGACGTAACATGTTTCACATGAGGTACAAAATAAATTTGGATGCTTAATTTAGATAAATTTCATGGGTCAAAAGGTTAATTTGGGAAACAAATGCCAGTGAAACAATTACTGCAGGATGATATGGGCTCTTAAGTTTATTATATTATATTATATTGCTCACGGCTGTAAAGAATTAAAAGGAATACAAAAAATGTGTATATTGTTAAAACATTTGTCAACTATCCTACAGTATCTAACAACCGTACCCGATATGATTATCAGAGAGTGAATTCTACTGAACCTTACAATGTTTCTAAGAGTTTCTCGAAGACTGAAATTAGCACTGACAAAATTATTCGAAACTTATATTTAAAATTGATTATTTAAAATAAAGGTCAATTATTTAAAATGGACTTAAAACCCCAAATTTCAAGTATTATTTAGTAATACAGGGCAGTCAGACTCTCATTTTAACCTGTCGTCAACTACCCAAGAATGTAGCAAGAAATAATTGACGGGGGAGATCAGTGTCCATCGAATTAACTGCATTCCCGAAATATCTGTTTCGTCATCACACCAAATTCAATGACTGTACTTTAGCGTATATACTCTTAGGCATTTCAGACGAATACTTGGATACTTGAAACAGATAGTTAGCGATCTTTCTCAGTCACTGCCAATTCCATGGAAGAGTACAACACGTACTCACTCACGACCGCTACACAATCGTTACTGTTTGTGATTTTTAACGAAGAAGTCATTTGCTAAGTTTACATGGCGTAATCATTATGGTTGACGTGGCATTTTTAAGTAATTTTACAAAAATAAAAACGACGTAAATTCCCAGAAAAAGTCTGATCCCTTTAACCACTTTCGCCTATAGTTTCAATAAAACCATTGGCGTAAAATTTCGAATTACTTTCAACAGTAACGTTTTGATGGTGTAGAAACACGATTTATCAACCCACGTTTAGAAAGGAACAATGAAAAACTGTCAATAACATGCATCAATTTACACAATGAAAAACGCCTGTGACTGATGGACACTTCCTGTCGAAATAATCTATAGGATATACTATACAACAGCATGCCAGTTTAGCTTTGGCGTGTACCAAGTTACATATTTCCTCTTACAGTGTCAAAATTAAATGAAATTGAAAAGAGGACTAACAGAATATAAAAAGAAAGACTGAAAATACGTCCACAGACTACGTTCTGTATTATTTCTCAAATGCAAATGGAATTAAGAAACTTTTAAATCACTCACATGATTAATAAATAATATGACCATACTTACGAGTAAATTGATAGTAAAATTTGGTTAAATATCACAAGCCACAGTGGATTCCACAACTAGCAGGCACCATAATTAATGCGTTTTGCTTCTCTGCGTTTGGTGAACTTACGTCGAGACACTCATTCTGGCTCTATTACACGGTCTAACTAAATATAGTTGGAAGGAGGGGCAGATAGAAATGGCGGGCCTACCAGAAGGCACTGTTGTGAAATATGCCACAATATTTGTCGCTTTTCAAATAAAATAATTATAAAACGAAAATTTGCTTATAGTTTTAACTACATTTTAAGTAACAGCAAACGTATTGGGACGCGTGTTGCAACCTGTTCGTACCCTGGTGCATTGGCTTAGCATCTGTCATTTACTAGCTCGTTTAAATTATCTGGCACGTTTAAATCTCTGTAAAGCGCCTATTGAAATCGCTCTGTCTGATTCTAGGCCTACACCAAATACCTGAAAAACGTCTGAAAGGATAAAATTTGATATTTGAGAGCCATTTAAATTTCGTTTAGCTCGGAAAATTTGAAGGACAAGTTTCTATGAAGGCATAACCACGTATATGTGTACTGGAATGTTGGTATCCCAGTTCTGTATAAGCGCAAAACGTTGGCATCCCTGTTCTCCGCGGAGTTTCGATGACGCTTTGACCTATACGCTCATGTCTTAGAATTATAATTCGTGTCATTTAAATTTAGTGTGCCGCATCCTAGCAACAGGACTACAATTGAGACGATAACGTTGCTGCAATGCTTTGAAGAGAAGCGAAGGGATAGTTACGCTACGCGTACATTTGCTAATTACTTTATATTTTATGTTGTAATGGAGGGCAGTCGAGTACAAATTTGTTAATTGGAAATATAAATTAAAAGTAAAATAACGCTTGTGAACACCATGAAGACTTACAGGTGAGTGGAGGTAGAGCTCCCTGCATTCTTAACCTCGTAAATGGGTGCAGGGAAGTGGCCACCACCATGTCCCGGTTTCTTTATTCCAGGGGAATGATACCACAGTAACCATTTAATAGGAGGCTCAGTTAACCCCAGACCCGATATGGAAGCTTTAAAGAACAGGAAAACGTCTTGCGTGGAGAACCAAGCCACGATTCGTAGGCCGCACAACCCCCAGCCTAAACATTACATCGACTTAAAAAATGTATTAAAATATATACTGCAAATAATTCGCATGCATCTCTGGCAGTTTTATAATTTTCTTAAATTATAGGACGAAGAACGTAAGATAATTCGTGGATGTTTGGTGACTCAATTTAAGACGGTGTCAGTAACTCAAGACTATATAGCGCCGAATGTTAGGATGAATGATTAGTGATAAATTGGAAAAGATTTTAATAAAGTGGGCATGGCCTAATTTGCCTGAAGTTACTGAGGAAACCAAGAAATACTGGACTTTGAATTGAAACGCATAAAAGTCTACAGTTTTTGTGACACAACAATCCGTTCGTTATAACACATGGACCTCTACCTCCGTTTCCCATACGTCTTGATGGAATAGTGATTAATTAAGCACAGGAACAACTTTATCATAAAATGTAAGATCGGTCGCTACAGCCAAGTTTAAAAATATAGTAATGTATGAAAAAGCCTTAATTCACTACAACAAATAATTGACAGCACGAAGGCCGTATGTTGGTTTCTCTACAGCAAGTTACACTTTCA
Source organism: Reticulitermes speratus (assembly GCA_021186555.1). NCBI lineage: Eukaryota > Metazoa > Arthropoda > Insecta > Blattodea > Rhinotermitidae > Reticulitermes > Reticulitermes speratus. Next base: position 50,154,614 of record JAJKFL010000001.1, read on the forward strand.
ATTATTTGGCAGCCTGAACTAGAATATGTCACAGTCGGCGTCCTAGAGTGTTGGACTTGAGATCACACTACATCTCGCTGAAGAGGCACCTAAGGCTGTTGTCATCAGCGATGACTGGGCTTTCGAGTTTCTGATATTACCACAAAAGTGTCACAGTCACTTTAATTATATTAAAATATTCCTATATATCAAAATATGATGTCAAGATAATACAAAGCAGAAGCCTTACCGCTCTCTGTGTGTAGATACAGAGCAGTAGAAGACGGCTAATTTTTTACCTTTAGTGTGCTTCCTCTTTACTATAACCCTCATTTAACTAATTAAGGGCCAAGGGAAACATATCACCCGGAGGAAGTTGCGGACCCATTTCGTTGCACTAATTCATTCATGTAGTATGCCTCTGGGCTAGTCTAACGTTGGAGACCATGCAGTTATTCAGAAAGCATAGTTGTGTTGTGGGCCACCTGCAACTTGTTAGTTACGTCATCCCTGTACACTCATTCTTCTATGTTTGTTAACAATTCTGCAGGACCATGGAACTACATGGAATATAGCCCTTCCGAAGCTGAAAGTCGACTAACCATTCGATACATTTTTAATTCTTTATAGAAAGCGACAACGTATTAAACTGTTCGTTAGAGTACGTCACCCGACCCTGTCCTTAGCCAAATTAACATTTCTGTCCTAAGCTGGGTATAGGTTGTAGCTATTTAATGACTTATAAATTACAGCTGAGTTGCAAAATGAACAATACGCATTTATCCCACTATTCATCTTTTAAAAACTTCAAATTAGCTGTTTTACGTCTTCTTTATAGTCAATGTTCATCGCCAATTTTTAAAGTATTTTGCAACATAAATTGAACAAAAATATTTAAGATTTTACTTTTGTATATTGTGTGGTATTTTAATGTTAGCACGAACAAAACAATTGGTTTCGACTTTTTATATTATTTTTACCGTGCATTTTTTACAACTCACAAAATTACATACCAAAGAAATGCACTATATTTTCACTTCATATTCTTTATTCTTCAACCCCTACATATGTTTCAGCCTTTACAAGGCCATCTTCAGGGGCTCGTAAACTACATTCACTTCACATCCAATGTTTTTGTCTGCTATCATATATAGTCCAGTTTCATTGTCATATATATTACAGTTATTTACAATGTCTGTATTTAAAATATATAAAAAATTCTGTTTTTTATATATTTAAATACAGATATTTATCGACATTTAAATTTCCGCAAATTCTAAATATAATCTCGATATGGTAACGTAAGGCACTTTCGAACTAAGTTAATTAAAAATCCACAGCACGGCTGTTAAAATAAAACTTTAAATTTCAGAAGAACAGGATACGCCATCGTGAAGTAAAAACTGTCAAGTACCATTCATTTCGTAAACACTCCCATGCCGATGTTCACTTAAAGGTACTTCTACTAAAATCAAAATTTATTATCATAACAAGGCAAAACCGAATTATGCGTACATGGAGAGAAATATCTTCCAGTGCCACTTCGTCCAACATAAACTCCCATGGGATTGAACCTGGGTCTCCGTAACGAGAAGCCCGTCAGCCTTCTGATGTACGCGTTTTGTTCCTGCAAAGCTCATAGACGGTATCTGATATATGATTAAGAGGAAACAGGTGATGCGGTTTAATGAATCCCAAACGCGAATAAACGTTAGGAAGAGGCAATCAAGTGATATAATTTTAATAAACGACGGAGTTTTGCGAGTAGAAACAAACAGAATGCAGACGTAATTCCAAAACCGCTGTCACAACGCCGCGATGTGGAAGCACTTGTGACTAATGGCGCGATGACGGGCTACAACTTTCACTTTAGAATACAACTGTCATACGTAACCACTTTTCTGCACCTCCTTCTTAAAATAAATTTATTTAAATAAAACTGGCCTTTCAGTGAATATACGATACCTGTTTTATTTTTAGCGTCACACTTTATTGTTTGAAAAAAATCGACTAAAAAGAAAGCAAGTCAAACAGTGGTAAACATGGAGAATATGATATGATGACGTGAATCGGCTCTTGAAGTGTGACAACTCCTACTCTGAGCACAGAGCGAAAGGAAAGAAATTGATGCATGTTTCAGTTCCAGAGACAGCAACATTCAAGGTATTTCTATTTTTGTTAAAGTTCCAGAAGCTCAGTTTCTGTGACGCTGATACTAGCATATTATGCTTCTAGTGGAATTCTTATTTTATCAACTTGCGGACACCCTGTAGGCGATGGCAGTGTAAGTTGATTCGAAACCCTTGGTCGGAACATCATGCCTATTTTTGTCAATGCAATACGCGTATCAACAATTCACTGTTTAAAACAATAAACAGCAGTAAAAGAATGGAAAAAATAAAGGAAAACACTTTATCTTAGAACTTGTTATAAGAATATAAGACTACAAATTCCTAGTCTGAATAGGTCTATTTACATATCTGTAAAGAAATATACAATGTAATGTGAAAAGAAGGAAGGTTAGGACAGTCAGAAAGAGAATACCTCCCACAAAACCTTCTAATATAACCTTGAAGAACAAAAAAGTCAGAACGAAAAAATGAGCTAAGGAACAGGAAGAAAAAAGGAAAGAATGAATAAAAATATGGGCTTAAAATTTCAAAGTTGTATTACGGTGCAGGTTTTTCCATAAATTTAAAAAGTGCATAAAAATCAAATATGAATAAATGACAGATTCGCGGCAGACTAAAAGTCCCTTCTCAGAAATAACATGATAGAATATACCTTATATCTCCGGCCTTGTATTCGGAATATCTTCACTCCATGTAATGCAATGGTAGTTCTTGCCGTCTACAAGCAAGAGCCGAGGCACAGTTTAAAATGGGGGTTGGAGTAAGTCTCCGTTAGTGTAACTTCGACACAGTCCTTTGCTTTAGCAGAACCACAATAAATTGACGTATCTTCTCCAAGTTTCCATAGACTAATCACTAAAGTAGGGATTCCACTAATCCGACATGAAACACCTCTACCAGTGATGGATAGATAAGGAGACATCCACTTCTCTTGCTCCATAAGACATGCTGAAATTCTAATCAAGGAGAGACATGTATAAAATGCCTTGCATGTAACGTAAATTACATTACTTTTAAATAACTTATGGGACGCTTACGAAATATATGTCTGCTTGTATTTTACACTCTGCCACTCACAACTCCTAAAGACAATAGGTTGATTATTAATTTTATGATACGGGCTGCGTAAATGACTTTGGGCATTTATAAAATGCACTGACAAACCAGGTGCTAAGGGTCCTCATTCGAAAGGAAATTCATGTAGTCTGGTATCACGTTGACAGATCATGTACGTAAAATATACTTCAATTCTTAGAACACAAGTTATTTTGTCTTCGTTCCTTTCTGGTCATGTGAAAACCGCGTGTTTAGAAATGGCTATGCTGGTGTAAGCAATGGGTCTACAAAGAAATGGGAATGTGAGCGTTAAGACGAGTAAATCTAGCATTTATCTCGTCATTACAATCTCATACGTGTCTCACGAAATCAACACAAAATATACGTTATTTAGAAGTAGGCTCACCTATTCCCAACCAACAGCTTGCCCAAATGCCCCACAGTAAACGGGCCTCACTACTTGGAGACGAGTTTTTTATGGCTTGACAGCCCATAGTGGGCTCTTCATTACCGAGGTTTGACGATCACACTCAGTTAGGCACACCACACTCGGTGGGACTACTCTGTACGAGTGATCAGCCCGACGCAGAGACCTCTACCTGACAATACACAACACTCACAAGACACAGACATCCATGACCCGGCGGGATTCGAATCCGTAATCCCAGCAATCGAGCGGCCGCAGACCTACGCCTCAGACTGCGCGGCCACTGGGATCGGCGGAGGCTGGAGTTAACAACCTAAAATAAGACGCCAGACAATTCCAATGGCATCTTTTCAAATATGTTTAGTAAAATTACCGCGATTAGTAATTGTTTTATACGCACTGCAAAGTCAGACGCCGCAAGGTACAAGCACACAGTCCGTCCAGTTCATACTTGTACGTTACATCAGTGAATTACATTACAAAGGCGGAATTATTTCTGTGTGCATTGTGAAGTACACATACTGTAAAATGACATCTCATAATGTAACCTGAAACTCTACGATACTACGTACCTTAAGCATAAGCGGTTTCCTTTGGTTAGGGAAAGTTCCGTTTTCCTTCAAAGCATAACAGCAGGGCTGTCTTGTAAGCTTGGGGCGAATTTCACTACGTTGTTCAAACTTGTGGTTTGTTCGGAGACCCAAGACAAAGCAGGGGGGCGGCTGATTCTTGGTAGCCATTCAGGAGTTTAATTTAGGTCCTTCTATTATTGAGCTTAATCAGTACATGATTTTGCTGATGTTACAAAAGTTTTATAATCACTTACGTAGTAAGTCTCTTCGTTCCCAACTGTTTATAGAGTTTCAGTAATTAGCAGTTTCCATGAGTGGACATGCTTATCACATTCTGTATGCCTGGATTCATAGAACTAAGCAAGAGTAAGGGCATGTCTTCGTAAAATCAGTTGTGGACTGTCGAGAATAGAGTATACCTACAGCGTTTGTCTTGAACCTGAATGTGTCGGCACTTCAAAGCTGTAGTAAAGCAAATCTACACTGACTGGAAGACAGTAAGTTAACACTGAGTGCGTTTAAATGCTACATGTTACCTGTCTAAATGACATTTTCGCCTTTTGTCTTCTCAAATGTAATAAAATATTCTTGAAGGGTGGGAAAGAATAGAATTTGGTAAATGTTCTTATTATTAAAAATTCGGGTTGATAGAGAAAAATATGTAGAATGAAGTCTAAAAGATTCTGACCAAGGTGTGCTATTCCGATGATACTTAGACTTTTTCATCCTCTTGTTTTTAATCAAAACACAAAAGGTTTCGAAAGCTTGCTCGGCTTCCGTCATCAGGCAGAAACAAAAGTTATTACATCAGCTACGCTAGGTGTATTGGATTAGTTAAATCTCAGTCCCCAGGATGAGAAACTAACATAAAAACAAAATGTACGGCCTACTCTGTTGGGTCCATTAAGTGAAGCTCATCTGTACCGTTGGGCATAGCAGTTGACTTAATCCAAATGACCCATCAGGGTACTTTTAAAACTTTTTTATTCTACTTATAACGGAAGTACAGCCAGCTTCCGAAATTTAGTGTTTTTTTAACTAAACCATGATGGTGAATTATGTTAAATATAACACGTGCAAAGTAAACCTAACTAACGAACGACACAGGCAAGTCACCACCTAGGGCGTGAGGAGCAGGACATTTAATCTTCCTACTTCCAAGACATCTTCAATCACCCTGTATGTGTCCTTAATAAATGTTTATAAGAAACAACTACTGGAATCCATTCAACCCTCGGACCGTAAGGAATGGGAACCGCGTACATGAAGTGTTTATTAAAACTCGTCGAAAAAAATAAAGGTGCTTATTATCGCTGGAAAAATTTATCGTAATAAATACAGAATTCATAACGAGGCCAGCGACATACAATGTAGGGGGAGGAAATTGAGAATTAATTGAATGACGTGATGTGAAGAAAAAAGATTAAGAACAAAAATGTTTTATTGGAGGAACAAAGATAACCTAGAACTTCCGCCATCAGAGTGACAGTGGGCTCAATATTTAGACTTGTGTATATGTGCCCAGCTACTCGTAAGATAATTATCAGCAGCATATTAGTCGTAGAGATAAAGTGCATTACAATTGGAGACAAACTTAATGAAAACTAAAAAATTACGGCCACAAAAAGGTAACGAAGAAAAAGTGCCTTTCCGGACGGGGGAGTTTCAAGTCGTCAAGGATCACAGTGACTTCTAACTGTAGGCTGGATTTGCCTAAAACTCGTTTTGAATGTAAATTTTGATACTGGTGTCCATATTCTCAACAGACATAAGTGTAAGTACAGTTGTTTCGTAAAATTAATAACTAATGTCCATCTTGTGGTCCGGGGATCTAATGGCAATGACTACAAAAATTACTGTCTTTTGAGATGTGACACAGTGTATTTTCTAACGTCATTTAACTGCAAAAATGTAAATGTTGGGCTCCACTTAAACCTGAAAATCGAGGATTTATAAGGCGCCTAGCGACTGTGAAAGATACACATTCTGTTAAGATTGTATGTTTGAATCTATACACCCATATATGCATATTATTTCAAATTACATATTTTACTCAAAAGAACGGGTGTAACATATTTCAGCTCTTCTATGATTATCTGTTTTACTGAACTAACAGAAAAGCACTGAAAAAGGTCTTCATTACGCAAATATTATTCCGATTAATTAATATCAAGTACCTGTCATAAAACCCCGACACGTTACATGTAAACACTAGAGCTAAAATCTACTTTCCACTTTACTGGTTTTCATACGTACAACATAAACGTACCAACCTCTGTAAAATACTATATTTCGTTGGGACACTTCAAATTCGTAAAAATACTATACATGTTTTCCAAATCTGGTTAAAACTCTCCCCAAACATGGCTCGAAAAGGGAATATATATAAACCTGCTATACCTAACTGCTAACCACGTGCCTAATATCAAGAATAGCTTCAAGTGCCGTACATTACAATGACCAATTAAAGTCAGGACTACCACCATTACGTCCAGACAGGACTTAGTGCCACACATCCTCATATGCACTGGGTACTAGTGGGGCCGTAATGTGAAGCTTATCTGTTACTTCCACCTAACTCCAAGGTCAAGAATGCGTGTAGCCATACCTGCATTCACTGCACCTTTACTGTGTGTGTGTGTGGTGCTTCTTTAAGCACAGGGACTGCTTTATCTTGACATCTGCAGAAAATACGAAACGAAATTTGGTTGGTTGAACCCACATGACAATTCCATGTTCGTCCCTCAATTGACAAAGAAATTGTGTACAATATACAGTGCAAATTATAATTTCCATAGTTTAAATACCTTATCAGAAATATGCGGTTATATCTACAGTGGTGTTCCCTCTGTAGGTCGCCTGCCTTTGAGTTGGCAGTGAAACGAATTGTCAGTGCTCATTTCTCGTTTACTTTTTCTCTCTTTTGAAGTAATAATTTTGTCAAGTTTTCTTACTTCTTTCGCAATTCTTATCCTTCCAAGAATTTGTAGGGAAACATATAAAATCCACTTCATTTTTCTCACTTTTTAGTTATGGTCACACGGGATTTGAGAAGAAAAGGAAAAAATTGTTTGGAGACGAAACTGTTCCTTGCAGTGAAACTTTTTGTGAAATACAGTAACCCGCGGAATATTATCATTTCTTCACGGGAAAGATTCATCTGTAAAGATGTCTGAGAGAGCCGCGGATGAACGAGGGAAAAAGTGTTTTAATGAACTCGCAGCTGTGTCTTGTGTATCTCTTTAAGTTCAGTTTCTCCTTCAAGGATGCATTATTTACCGTGGGAAACGCATCATAATAAAGGGAGGGAAAGAAAACACTTTAACGAGAAACAATATCAATACTAAATATGTTACACTCGCAAGCTTTCGGCTGAGAAACTTTATTCCCCATTTTGAGGGAAGTATATACAGTGAGGGTTTATATTGTGGTATTCTAGGTGAAAACAACGCGTAGTCTGACACATCGGTAACAGTGTTTCGGAGAACCATATCGCCTCCTTCTTCAGGGCAAATAAATGTTTTTGGCAGTATGCGTAACCAGGCTTTACACTGTCACTACCAACACGATCACACTATGAAGGTAAATAGCTTCGAAAACGTCAGATCACGTAAGGCTAAGTAATGGCTGAAAACGAAGCCTTAAAAGGAATAATGATGTTCGGAAACGTAGGTCAGACTTTAATGTCTGGCCGGGGAGAACCAAACGGGGCTAGCGGACGGACCTACTCTATGTACGTGAGGTGGCAAAGGCAGGTTATTTGTTGTGTTTCGTCCGTCAATCCAATAAGGTCCACTGTGCACAGTCCGTTTTCACAGATTCTCCCTGCAGCAGTTAACAAGGACACCAGTGTCAGGTGAGCGGAGTGAATTTATGTCATGTTGATTATACCACCGACTAATTCGAAAGAGCGGGAAAACACGGTACACTATCTCGCTCAGGACAACAGCATAATGGGTTTCATTTGAAGAAGCCACTTATACACAGAAATAGCCTATGCAATTGGAGTAAAGTGCTACATTTGGAATGTAGTTTTGTATGGTGACGAAACTTGGACACATGGGAAGGTAGATCAGAAACATCTCGAAAGTTTTGAAATGTGGTGCTGGAGAAGGATGGAGAAGATCAGTTGGACCGATCGTGTGAGAAATGAAGAAGTATTGCACAGAGTCAAGGAGGAAAGGAATATCCTAACTACAATAAAAAGAAGAAAGGCGTACTTGGTCACATTTTGCGTAGAAACTGCCTCTAAAACATGTTATTAAAGGAAATATAGAAGGAAGGATAGAAATGACGGGAAGACGAGGAAGAAGACGTAAGCAGCTACTGAATGACCTTAAGGAATCGAGAGGATACTGGAAATTGAAAAAGGAAGCACTAGATCGCACTCAATGGAGAACTCGCTTTGGAAGAGGCTATGGACCTGTCGTAAGACAGACTAGAGAATGAATGAATGAACTATTGGAAGAAATGTCAACATACGGGCATTACAAGACTTAATATTCTGATGAGAAATTAACTAGACAAAAAGAAGCTAATTCCAATTTAACTCAACCTAATGAAACTCTAAATAGAGTTAGGTCTAATAATGAGACAGTATTGAAATTACACACATAAACAAATAAAACAACACGATTTTTATACACATGATTATGCATATAATCAGAAATATATAAATTATTTACAGAAGAAAATCATCTTCTTACACAGACAAAACCGTGGCATGAAGACACTGGATTAACATAAAACACGGGAAGTATATTATTATTATTATTATTATTATTATTATTACTATTAAGTAGTCTCTATAATCTAGTACCAACATCAGTCATCTCGTAATATGACTACAGACATCATCCCATAAAGATAATTGAAACACGTATCTCGCTAATCTTTGTTATCTGTTTCATTAATGGCAGCACAGCACGCAAGGGGCACTAACTATTTCATGAGCTACGATTAAGCCGATACTCAACTGCCAACGTCACACACTTCGGTTCTACCAGCTTCAAGATAGGCTTGATTGATATATTACTAATTTACGACGTGTGGGAGAGGCTGCGCCGAAGATGGGAAAGTACAAGTAAACATATGAGCACTTCACAGAACATAGGAGGCGTGACTCTGATGCCTGCTGACCACAACACGAATAAGTGACTCTTCAGATTATGTATCCACTGCTGAGGACATGTGAAGAAAAAAATAAAAAAATAATGACGACAGGTGTCTTGAGAGAGGTGTGATCTATTTTAAATATCCTGTCAAAGAAACGAAACATGAAATAGCGAAAAGCCTAACGCTCGAGAAGACAAACAAGTAAAGTCGCTGTGCACGCCATGAGGCATATGTGACGAGCAGAGGTGCAGCTCCATTCATTCTTAACCTCGGCACTAGGTGGAAAGGAGCGGTCAGCTTCACACTCCAACCACTTTACCGCCGGAAAAGAGGCCCCCGATACCCACTAAATAAAAGCTTTTATGGGTCCCAGAATCGGTCTGGAAGCTTTGCAGAAGAGAAAAATCATTTCTTCGGCCGCGAATCGTACAGTGATTGCTTCGTCATCCAGGGAATGCCGACTACCTTATAAATGGATAACATGTGAACAGGAATCTCCATATATAGCTAACATGATTTCTGAATTACCGTACATAATGTAATTTTAAACTATGTACGAACACAGAAGACACGGGAATTAGATGACAAATCTTCAATTACTAGCGTAGTAACGACTTTATACCAGATAAAGGACCAAATAAAGTGATAGGGCTATTTTTCCGAATAATAAATTTGGAGATGGCGATATTCTCATATCTGACGCAACGTAGGCTGTACAAAATCCTACATAACAACTGAAGGTTTTATTGAATACAATATTTTAAGTGTGAGACACTGTATAAATAACGGAGGCACGTAATATTGTTGCGGTTCTGAAAGTACCTGGCAATGCGCGCTCCTCCTTGTGGCAAAGGCAGTTTTGAAGCAAGTTAAAACGCTGGGAAGTGGAAAAGGTGGTAAAGTGATCACAGTAAAGTGCCTTGTATAGGCAGCAGAAGAAAGAAGCTGGGAAATTACTGCACAGGTGCTGAATTTTGGTACCGGCATTAGGACGGCAGTTTCTATTAATATTGGACAGCTGCGACTTGACAATTTATTACAGAATCGGTATTTTATCAAGGACCGAGGAAAACCGTGGGAAACCTTGGTCCAGTTGGCTGGTCGCAGGCCTTTAAATTATTACAGACTTCCAGGCAGCAATTCGATATTTAAGCACGATTTTTCCAAAAATAACTAATAAAATTTGTGTCCCTACCTCACAGTAAATAATTAAATGTCCACCACGAAAACCAGCTGATGTACGTTGTTTAGGGCAATACAGGACATCTAGTCTGAGAATCATACAAAACACACAAAGTCAAGTGTTTTAGCAGAACTAAGTGTTTTTATTCTTAAAGCTGGTAGTATATAGTCACTACTATACGTATATATTTAGTAATTAAGACATTTTACAATTATTCAGCGGTTTCATATATGAAATCCATTAATGTTTAATAAGCATCACAATTCAATAAGGGCTATATATTCCGTGATAAGTGGGTTCTGATCGGCATGCAATGGACCGCCTTCAGGCTGCGTATAGAGGAGACGGTGTCCAGATATGGAGGGTAGCTGCAAATATATTGAATAAGCAGTCGCGGATGGCCGATAAGAGGTGGTCCTCCAGCTTGGTGGTTGGGCAAGGGGCTAAGAATTCTTCACCGTAAAACTTAACGCGTTAAGAAATGTAGTCAAGAGCCTCAGACTTGGCCAAATCTATGATCTATACTCCTCACCTCGACTGATCAAATCACGAAGAATGAGATAGGCGGGTCATGTGGCACGAGTGCGGGACAGAAGAGGTGCATACAGGGTTTTGGTGAGTACACCTGAAGAGACCACTCTAAAGACTTAGGCGGAAATGGGAGGATAATATAAAAATTAATGTTCGAAACATTGGACGCAGAGAGTAGACTGGATTAATCTAGCTCAGAATCGGGATAAGTGGCAGGCTGTTGTGAACACAGTAGTGAATCTTTAAGTTCCATAAAATGTGGAAAATTTCTAGACTAACTGAGGCAGTATTAGCTTCTGAAGAAGGACTCTGCTCCAAGGAGATACAGTTACATAAATAAATCATATTTTATTTCTTGGCAAACATAAGTTACGTCTAAACAGACCTACAGCGTTAAATAGGACTGTTTTGTATTCATCACTCATCTGGAAATTGTTTTAATTGTTATGCGTATTAACGACTTCGTTTAGAATCCCACATTCGTTAAATATTGGCTAACATTATAAAAGTCTGTTGTAACCTCAAACAACTTTGTGGCCTAATTCCTAAATCCGGTACTGTGTATAAAGGACAAACTCTCTACTTCAGAGTCCTACAAGAGATCTTGCCAGAAGGCCAAGCTCGGCATTGTTTCATGTACCTACTGTAGATATTAAGGGTTATTTAGAGGTCCCACAGAGGGTAAACGTAACAAAAAGTCCACGTAGCTTAACATTCAACCCCAACAAAAACAGCGGCACACGCTGCTAGGAAAGCAGGAGCAGGCTTCTTTGGTCCAGGTTATGTAATTGTAATGTTTCCACTAGACAGGTTATTACTTTAAGTGCTTCATTCCCCCAACCCATTCTCCTCGACACATCATGAACTTCTATATTTCAATGAGGGCTTTAGAACACTGCGCTATAATTTGGTCGCGTGGTATTTGCTTCCTCATGACTTCGATTCTGTAAATGTACAGCCAGTATACATAACTATTGTACAGTTTTGTGCGTTGTAAATGTTCTCAGAATGTTTTACAGATTGTGTTCACTGTAATAATCAAACACGGAGAACTTAATATTCTGCATTACTTTATTTTATAAGAACAGACAGCTGTATGGTAAATCATTTATGAAATTCCCAGTTCAAATCACTGCACACATCTCTTGTGTCTTAAAACAAGTGGCTTACATTTCAAAAATAAATATCTTTTTCTGTAATGAAGAAAACTTTAGCATTAATAGAAGGGTAAATAAAACAGACATACAGGGGGTTCTCGTTATCCGTGTTCAACTCTTACCCGAAAAATCTACGTAAAGTGAATTACGTTCAAGCGGGTAATTTCCGACCACAAGAAATAAGGTAAATATGGGTTAATGAGGACCGGACTGATATGTATAGCTACTATTTACAGTTGAATAATTAATAAACGTGTTCACGAAAAATAAGTAATTGGTCAGGTTTGTCAGGTTCATTATGTTAAAAGAAAAGTTTTTACCTCCTTATACGGTAAATAGAGTCGAACTCGGTTATAACGTCACGAAAGGGACTGAATATTTTGTGTCGTTATAAACGAGTGCTTTTTTAACCGAGGAGTTTTAATGTTATGGTTAATAGTGTGGAATTAATTGGTAACACAGAATATCTGACGTTATAGACGAGGTATGGCATAAAGCGATGTCGTTATAAACGGGTTCGACTGTATTTAGAAACGACCTAAAACACTATTTCCTTTCCCTTTCCATTCCCTAACTGCCAGCCACAAGCTGATGCAACACATCATTGCTCTTTCTAAACATCAACATGTCGGCCAATGGCGTATGACTGCAAAGCAAACGTTGAACACAGTGACATATTAATTTAAAAAAAATATAGGAAATTATTCCTTAAACATTTACTGTGTAAGAACGATGTTTTAGACAGTTATCGTGAAATAATCGGCGACCACTAAGAGGATGGCGGAAATAACAGCTTAAAAGTAACCAATATAAATAATTATCTATCACAGGCTACAGCACAGAACACTACTAACTTTGCACATTGTGCGCCACTCATTTACTTTGAGCACATTATTCGCAATTCCGTTATCACTGTTACTGTACTAATCAACGTAGTGATGGTTATTCACCTCCTTGGAATCCTGTATTTTCAGAAACAGAGCGTACGAGCTTAGATCATGAGCAGGAGAGTGGCAGAGAAAATGACCGATGCACGCGAGTTTAAAAACTTTCTCTGTTGGAAAGTTCTTCCTCCACGGACGTGAATCTCAGTAGTGCGGGGAATTTTTGCGGACAATTCCTCAATAATTTGGCCGCATATATGGGGGGAAACAGAATTCGGGTCTCTGATAAAGAGACACGCCACGTACCATAATTTATAAACAGATCACCTTATTAATGTCAATAAAGTCTCATAATACAAACTCGGTTATAACGTCATGAAAGGGACTGAATATTTTGTGTCGTTATAAACGAGTGTTGTTATAACCGAAAACCGAGGAGTATAAGGTTATAGTTAAAGTGAGGAATTAATTGGTACCACAGAACATTTGACGTTATAGACGAGATATCGTACAAACCGATGTCATAACCGGGTTCAGATTTATGTGATATTAAATATACACAGGACCTTTGTAGAGCACTTATTTTATTCGAAAGACGTACAGATTACACTTCTATTGCCTCCTATTGTACTTCTGTTATGGAATAAGAAAGTGCGTGTCTTACGAAAGAAATCGAATTTTTTCATTTTTAAATTACTTGTTACAGATATATAATACGAATAATGGCGCATCATGAAGATGATGCCACTCCGCGAATGTTGAGATGATTAAATAATTACTTGAGCCATAAATTAGCGAATCACTTATTCTCTGACAGGGGCTGCCCCTTTTATCGTGGCCCTGAGCATGGCAGGTTTATAGCAATCGCATTGAAATCCTGCATCCTCTGGGACATGCCGTGATAGCTGTTGTGCTAAGTGACATAATAAAAGAGACATAATACAGTATTACTCTCCAGTACAACGTCGGCGAGTTCTGAAATCAAAATGTTTCTCCAATACTCACCAATGTTTACATCATGAGTAACCTGTGTGCACTGTGGTTCCCAAATTTCCCTACTCTCTGCCAGTAATGTTGTAATCTAAAGGCCTTGCACGAAAAATTTTTCAATGACAAAAGACAAACCCCACTAAACGTGAATTCCTCTATTTTATACATAGCACCTATTGACATCTGTTTCATGTGATGTACGCAGGCAAATTTTGTTAAAGAACGCGATTCTCGGCGGCGAGAAAAATTAATGGGGGCATTTGGAACGAAGAAAATGATCTTAAATTAAAACTGTAATTCGTGCAGTACAAAAATGACGCCGTAAATATAAATACGAGCAATGGGTTGGATAAAATGTTTCAGCCTCTGTTTATCGCCTTCTAACAAAGGTGCATGCACCTACCTCGGTGCTTCAGCGACCACACGCCCAACCACATTCTACATTCACGCTTGCCTGACACAATAAAATCACATACAACAGCTATTAACAATTTATTGACCGCGTAATGTTTCAACGATCGGTTTCAGTTACGTTGACGAGAATATCTACACAAAGTGCGCTTTTTGTGCGTGTGAATATTATAGTTGACGCTGAGTTGCGTTACAGTTGTTTGGCTGGCATCCATCCTTCAACCGGATCGCTGTACGTAATGTCCATCAGCAGGCAGTTTAGGAATTCATGTTTTGCTGTTATTACGCTACAGCGGCTTATGGCGTGAGATAGGGCTGCATGATACAAAGCATAAAGAGATATCAGGAATTCTGTCACGTCCTCTTGTACAGGGTGATCAATATATGAAAGATGATCGCAAACACATCCATTATTACTGAGGTTATCGGTAGCAGATGACTGTCAAGATGCCATATATTGGAATCATGTCATAGCTGACTTTAGCAAAAAATTGCAAGTCCCTCAAAATCAAAAGTTATACTACTTGTCCGAACATGAATATTTTAACAGCTTAAATATTCGTGGCTAAATATAAATCGGTTCATTTTCAAAAGAAGGAGCATCACTGATAAAAAATTTGACGCTAATTTGAACCACCTGCTTACCGTAAGCCAGTTTACGAGAAAATATTAACGCTTTATAAATTCGGTACCGAAAACTTTTTTAAATGGCGCAACAGCCTCTAGTGGGCCAGGGCCTCCTCATTGTCAAGGCTTCACGATCACACTAAGACACACCACACTAGGTAGGATTCCTCTAGACAAGTGACCACCCCGAAGCAGAGACCTCTACCTGACAAGCACAGCATTCACAAGAGACAGACATCAATGCCCCCGGCGGGATTCGAACCCGCAATCCCAGCAAGCGAACGGTCGCAGACTCACGCCTTAGACGGCGCGGCCACTGGGATCATCTTGGAAAAGCGTTTAGAGTACTTTAAAATTAACTAATGCCAGTAGCCGAGTCGTGTTTGAGAAGCTGTCACCATCTAGTCAAGAAATTCAAGGCGTACCATAAAACCCTACCGTTTATTATTATTATTATTATTATTATTATTATTATTATCATGCTTATCTTTACCCAGATGTATCCAGTCCGCACCTTCCAACTCTGTTTAGTAGTCATTTATACAGCGTTGGAAGTGCTGTCTTAATTCAGGATCTCCAACAAAGTTATAGTCGCTAGAACGTCCCACGTTTCACACACGTGCTGCATGCTGCTCCCATCGCTTACTCCTTGTTTTGAACATATTATCATGTAGTGACATACAAATTATGAAGCTCCTCATTATACAAATGTCATAATCTGCGTGATTTCAGGCTTCCGCCGCGATGTAAATGAGATCTTCGCTCTTCTGGGATTTTAAGCAGCGTAGATTGGTACTTTGTTACCGACGTTTCGGGACAACCTATCGGTTCCATCTTCAAGGGTCCATTCTTCTTGGACTCTTTAAACCTTTGAAGATGGGACTGATAGGTTATCCCTGTCCCGAAACGTCGTTAACATAATACCAATCTACGCTGCGTAAAATCCCAGAAGAGCGAAAATAGTCATCATCTTTCCACTTCCGTCCTCTTATGTCCAAGTAACATCCGCAACAGCTTCAATACACTTTTCTCATCAATATTACAAATGTAGGTGAAAGTTACACACCACAAAGCCCGTCAAATTTGTGTTCTCTAGTATTTATAATATGTTATCTCACTCCATACATCTTCGTGAACATATTTTTCACAATCTTCTTTCTTCCCATAGAATGAATAATAAACTCTCACATTCATATAAAGCAATCACTAACTTATAGTTCTTTAGAACTCAATTTCTGGGGCTGAAAGCGGGCTAGGGGGAAGATAAAGTTGTGAACTGAATGGTGAAAAAGGTTCCAAATATTATATTAAAATTATCACGCAGCGCATTTTCAAACTATTCCTACTTATACCCCTATACACCTTAGAAATACAAACTTTCTAGCACAGGCCTGCTCAACCCGTAGGTCGACGCTAACAGTTTTGAAAACGTATAAGATATTTACTTATGAAGACACCAATTAAATTACTAATTTCATTTTGTAAAAATGTGCTAAAATTGCGACACCCTAGCCTAGGTTGCGAACTGCAATTCTTAATTAAAATTATCTCTTATTACAGGATATTTTTATTGCATACGATATATAGAAAATATTTAGTAAAAATTATGCATATTATTATACATATACTTATTCATATTTCACAATGTGTATTGAATTTCACGTTGCCCGCATGCAGAAAAAATGTTGCCGAAATTTCCCGAACCATATACAAGGTTCATCAGGCCTGTTCGAGCAGGTCCAATGACTTTAACTCAAGCGCACTGAATTAAATTGATCTTTCAGAACAACTGTCACCAAGCAGGACAGACAACAAGTCAGTTATCATCCTGCTGAAGGTTAGTTTCACTCCAATTCCGAAAAATGGACACTTCTTGTCCAGTGTGAACTAGGCGGTAAGACATACTTACATTGTGCTTCCAGACAACTTTGTAGGCCCAGGGGTTGGCATGCACCTTGCACTCAAAATACACGTCATCACCTTCTTCAATATCGTCAGGGTTGAGATTCAGACCCAGCTCTAGTTTCAGCATTGGGACAACTGCAATGATAGATGCAACCGTGTCTCACCTACTAAATACATCCTGCATTAAGAGAAACAAGAAATCTCTCTGCGAATCTGTGCCACACTGCTAAATATTGCTAAAAACTAAATCTCATTATCGAAAGCAGACTGATATGCAGCGAATTTAAAGAAACTGCATCACATACAGTCTTCCGGGTAGAAGACGGAGAGGGTGCATTCTTTCGAAACGTCGGTAACTATACAGGATAGCATATCTTGTTCATAAAAACCGCTATGAAGACTCAGATCTCTCAAATACATAGGGCTTATATTTGGCTGTAGGAAAGATGTATCGATCATAAAATCTTGTTTTATCTTGCTACAGTTATTTAGAATAAGCCTATTGCTCCGAACTATGAGTAACTGACTAACAAGACAATGTACGTACAAATAAATATTGTGGCGCGTTCGCATGATATTTATACCTCCTCACTATCGTTAAGGCCTACTACATTTTCACTCAAAGAGAACGCTTTTATGGCGATTTAATGTGGCATGCAACAATAAAACGTACATAGGTTTTCATGTAAAGTGCGCGATATGTTTGTCGGATATTAAAGAAATTTGGATTTTCTCGACAAGTTTTCATGAAAGCCCTCACTAAGAAATTTCACGAAAATCCGTCTAGTGTGAGCCGCGCTGATACTTATGCGGATAGACAGAAGGACATGACGAAGGTAACAGTAGCTTTACGCGACTATGCAAACGAACCTAAAATTCATTTTCATTTTCGAAATTTCATTTTGGTAGGGAAAGGACGACTTTGTTTCATGTCATATGTTCGAGTGTGTGGCATTTATACCGGTCTGGGGCTAGCTGGCAGCCTAAGATGCAATGTGAATGGGCGCCACACAGTTCGGATCCATAGACATTGCGACTTCACAAGAAAGAATGTTCGTGATCAACATCAGATGAACAGAATTTTATGAAGACTGAGGAACACAAGATGTACCTCAAATGTTCAATTTTTTGGTAGTACTACCTTAGGTAGGTACTGTACTACTAACCACTTCTTGTAGCACCCCCTTGCCCTGGCGCCCTGTGCGGGGGCACATTTCACGTATCCTTAATGCCAGAACTGTATTTACACTTACAGTCTATATGCAATACATTAAAAACAACCTGCCATCTCTAGAGATGAAAATAAAGACCCAGATATAGGATAGAGCCCAGCTACATAACATTTAATTTATAGACAGGTTTATACCATTATAGCCAAGCTGCTCTCCCAGTTACCACGCAATTTGAACAACAAAATACATATTAGCATTTCCTGAATATCGAAAACTGTCGTAAGTTACACATAAAACAATACTTACAAAATACATTCAGTTTCCACGAATCCTCTTCAACAGCTGCATCAATTAATTTATTGACAGCTCTACATGTCAGAGTCTTTCCGTGGTCTGCGAGGGTAGGAGTGAAAGTCAAAGTGGAATAGGTGATATTTCCATCAGATGACACCTGCAAACAGGCAAAACAAGCAACATCACGCTTAAATCACTGTACATTCTTAGTAATCTCTAGTTAACATTCGCTCATAAAAGTTACAAATTGTCTATGCATATCTGTAGACTGCAGCAAACAATAAAATAAAATAAAGTAAAGTAAAATAAAGCGGCGACTGATTTCTCGCAGATTCGACTACTGACTTATAAATCTTATAACTTGCACCATACACATACAGAGTTACCTCCAGACTTGGACCTGAACGGAATTTCCTGGAAAGAAGTATTCTCGTGTATGGATGGAAGTTTTGGGCGTACGGTCGGTGCAGACTACAGGGTAGAGAGATGGTGGTAGCATGGACCAGATGAGCACGTATTATTCATATTTGACATAATAAACTTGTATGTATTAACAGTTTAGTGTGTACCTATTCCATGTAAGAATTAGGAGGCCTCATTCATGAATTAATTCAGTAATTTATGGAACTCGGCAAATCGTTGCCATGTTTATGCAGAGGTTAAATTGAAGATTAGTTTAATAAACAACTAAAAGAATTGTCTGTAATAAACTTGTAGGAAAACTTAAAAAAGTTTATTCAAATCCTAATAATTACGCAATAGATAAATAAGAGGTATTGTATAAATTGCAAATTTCATATATGATGGAAATTACAAGGTAAGAGATTTTCTAACATTGGCGCGAGTGCACAAGACTTATATGAAAGAAATTCGTTTGGTCAATTAACGGAAAGTCTTATTCACCTAGCATAATTAAGGCACTGTCATAATCTTTCCTCTGGCTCTTTCCAGAGAACTGAAGTATGTGCAATTATGCAAAAAGTCTCCGAGTGAGTGGACGCTAACAGACGTCAGACGTATCTTGCGATTAAGTCTGCCCGTGTGTGGGCACCCTATGACATATTCCACAGTACAGGCATGGTTGCAAAATGCGAAAACACATATCATACTGGGAAATGGTAATTTCACCAAACGTGCGTGTTTCAGCAAGAGATATCAGATCATCTACAGTGTCCAATTTCAAACTCAAATAATTTTAATACGGTTGATTTGAAACGGGCAAGCTCAGACAGGGGGGGCACTCTAACAATATTGCCGCCTTTCCTCTGACCCTGCGGTTAGAAATAACAATTCTTTAAGTACAGAGTGCGGATACGTGTTACCACAAAATCATCACTACTTATTGGTATGGGTCCAGGATGGAAAAATCATCGTCATCATAAAACTAGATTACTTTCCACTTACCAAATGTTATGAAACTCCGTGACCGGAAAATTGCCTATCGCCTGGTTGAGATTAGTACAACTATTACAGGGAAACTAATCCGCTTTCGATAACAGCATAGCAGATGACCTGTTGATCTGTTTACAGAAGCCCACATTTGCTTCCCGAGTCCGCAGGACTGTGATTGATGGATGGAGTGATAGAATTATGTACAGATGACCTTCACTCCTCAGAGACATATATAAATTGGTAAAGCTAAACACACAGGTGACTGGAGCTTTCACCAACCGCTTAATAATATGGAATTTGGGAATTCTGACCACCTCCATGAGAGTCTTCTACGGAAAAGGAGCGTACGTTATACTGTCGAAGTTTGTGTAACACGTAAAAAAGCAACTTAAAACTGTAACATTTAATACGGCTAGATTTAAGGCATAACAGCCTTTGACTGCCGGAAAACTGTGTTCGCGGTCCCGAATTTCACTCAAGACATACACATCCACGTTTCCAGCAACATATACGTATTAGGCGATTATATATGTACCTTATATTTTCCAATAAAATTTCTCCGACATGTTTCGGCTCTCACTGAGCCATCATCAGGCAGACACAATCAAGGGATTATACATGATACATGAGTATATCTTAGGCGTACAAGGAAAACCAAATAAATTCAAAAAGCGAAGTTTTGAGTAAACGCAGTGAAAAGTTTGGTCAAAGACGTTCAAGACTAACGCAGGCTGTTTTAACGGACAGTGGCCGACATTTGAGCAGCATCTGAACAAACACCAACCATAAAACCTCGAGTATATACGGTTCTGAGCTCATCTACAAACTCGTAATATGAAAATGCTGCGTCAACTGTTTAAGTTACAGCTCGTGAGTGATAAAATGTGACATGGAAGAGGACGTGGTATATTTTACGGTAATATCCTTCGATCTGCCTGGAGAGAATGAGGTAAATTAAGAAAGATCTTTGCAATTGTAGCCACCCACCGAGCAGATTTTCAAAATGCTACCTCGAGACTGTGAAGCAGGTGTCCCAGCCACATTCCCAGACTCACAGCTACACTGCCATACCCGTTCGCTGCCCTCCAACGTCCTGAAGCACAGTGGTTACTGTCCCACTACGCCACTCTACCGTTTACTGCCACAGTGTGTAGACGTACGTGTTCCGTGTGATTCTCAAAACACGAACAATGATGTCCCCACACACTGTGAGGCGTTTCAAATAGTTCATATATTTCTGAATAATAAAATCCTGAACATATGTTAAAACATCTTAACTTTCTTTGGAGTTAGCACCCTGACCTCAACTCCAGGCCTCTCTATAAAAGAAACATAAAAGTCAGCATAACATTCACAAAGATATAAACGTAATAATTTCTCAGTATCCCGAAACTTAATTAACTAGAATGATAAATCATTATACACGGCTAATTACAAAGTACATAATTACAGTATCATAAATTTGATACAAATTCCTTCCGAACATTTCTGAAATCAATGAATGTATAATGATACATGTTCAGATATTCTCTCAAACTATAGACATCACGTCCACTCCACAAACCCCTTTATTAATGCTGCTAATTAGAACAGCCGAATTCTGAAATCCGGCTGATATTCTCCATCCTTCGCAAAAGATAGCGTTTCCACTGCACAATGGCAGGCAGAACAATGCATTATAAAGTCGGTCATACAATATGGTCTTCATTCCTAAATAACCCCACACAGTCTCGAGGGTACAAAACATTTCTTCATGAATAAAACGTTATTACGAGACATTGAATGTTTTGGAGTTTTAGGGTATTAAACAGAAGTACGGAAAACACAAGCAACCACAGAATTGACCTTGCAAATATTAGACTAATAACATAAAATACTTATTTTAATAAGTAAGTAAATCAAAAGTAAAAGAGGTTACAGTATTAACATCATGTATACAGTGGCAGAAAAGTTACATACGCAGAAATTATTTGAAGTTTTATATTAGTCTCACCGTGCAATTTTTACAATTCACTGTTTAAAACACCACAAAATGCACTTCATTTCACTTTTATTATGCATTAGTCGACCCCTACATATGTTTAGGTTTTATGTAAACCATCTTCAGGGGGTTCAAAAACTACGTTCATTCCACAAGATACTGCACAAGTATAATGCCAGAATTAACATTGGATGTGGAATGAACGTAGTTTTTGAACCCCCTGAAGATGGTTTACATAAAACCGAAACATATGTGGGGGTCGACTAATACATAATAAAAGTGAAAGTGAAGTGCATTTTGTTGGTGTTTTGAACAGTTATTTGAAGTTTGTTCTATAATGTTACGTTTTATTTTAACACAAATTATTCTATTTTAGTTCTAATGTTTATAGTCAATAACACAAAGCGGCGAATAATTACCTGTTATAGGTCTCTATAAAACAGCGCGATGTATTTCAGAAGGACAAATTCATCTAAAAGTGTAAATCAGAACAGCAATGCAATTTTAAGTAATATCTGTAAGGTGGAAATAATACGGATCTCTGGAAACGTTGGCGAGAAGTCTACTAACGATAATACCTTAGTCACATCAGCACTGAAATGCCGTCAAGCTCTATAATTTTCTATTAGGGCCTAATTATTTGCTAAACTCTATAACAATTTCATGAAAGATACGTACTGCCTAACTTAATTACGTAAAATAGCGCGTTTATTTTGAAAGTACGAAACGAAATGCCTCAAATATTCCACACACCTGTGACCGTAATGAAGAGGATTTTCTTGGTGGGGTGTCCTACCGCCTACACAGCATTGCGGTATAACTCTTCATGTTTCTCTTAAAGAAGCCACGTTCCCCGAAATGAATTCACAAGCAGAACTTTGTAACTTGTATACTCTTCTGGTGTAAACAACTAATGTTATAAGTTTTCCTGATAACTTGCAGTAAGAAGCATACGAGGTAAGCATTATGCAAAAAGCATCCTTCGTCACTCAATATTATGAAATGTAATTCTGTAAATAACGTAAATTATTAAGTTCACAGTGAAATATTATGCACATGACGTTAAAATATTTGCCTGTTTATACATTGCGTCTGTCAATCACACTAACCGTGCAGCGTCAGGAGACCAGCAGGAGGACCTGCACATCCAGGACTGGAATTCAGCTCAGGGGAAAGTATGTATGTCCGCTTCCTTCCTTGTATTAACTTCAGTTGTTCACCACATGTACAGATCTTACCATGTACTGATCCCATCCCAGGAATTACTACTTGTGTTTAAAGATTATATTCAGGACTATTTCTGAACTGAAACAGCCCGCAGAACCTAATCAATTCACACTGAATACCTTAGATGTTATACAGTGTGTCCACAAAATCCCTCCGGGGTTTTAAGTCAATACGTACTTGGACACGCTGCAATTCTATGCAGTACCTCAGATTTAGCGCCTACAACCATATATTATTCTGCAACAATACGGCGTCCCCCCTCCCCTCGTTGGGGTTCACCAGTACGGACGTACCTGGACGAGAAATTTCCGGGAAGATGGATCGGCAGAGAAGGCCCACTCCCTTGGCCTCCTCGTTCCCCGGACCTAACAGCATTGGACTGCTTCATGTGGGGCTATGTCAAAAGCGTTGTTTACAAGTTACCATTTACCGGAATTGATGACCTGAAGAAGCGCATCGCGGCTGCGATCATGACTGTTCATACCGACATGCTACATAGAACGTGGCAAGAGCCTGAATATAGACTGCACGTTGTCCGTACTAGCAAGGGTGTCCACAATGGGGTGTACCAAGATAAGTTAAAAAACTTGAGAGTTTGACAAGTAACAGCAAGATGCATGTGTCTAGCTTAATTTGTTTAAGAAGTGTGTTGTCTTCAAAACCGAGAGGAAGTTTGTGGATATATATATATAGGCCATTTAAAATCATATATAGAACAATTTAGATGTCCAAGTCAACAACAACACAGGATGGATAGAATATGTGTATTTTTATGCAATCGGACTGTACAATTGCACCCACTAATTTATAAAAAGAGGGTAAAAACACAACAAAAAGAAGAATAGCGTTAATGTCCCTAGGGACAATTCATGAACGAGTGAGAGATATACAGATAGAAAAAAAACACTATGCTTCTGTGACGTCAAGCAGGTTGACGAAGACAAATGCGAGTTCTCTTTTGTAAACGCGTTGGACTGGTGTACAAATCAGCAACAGACGCGAACCAAAATTACCACCCTCCCAAATATACGCAGGGATTTGTTCCTACACCGTGCGGTACTAAGAGCCATCTCTTTTGTCCTGTTTCAATGCTAGCAGTTGGAATTGTGTATTCACCGAAGCTAGTCGGACGAAGTAACAATATTACTTACAAATGTACTGCCACCCACAACGTTCCTTAGTAATTACTAACCATGACTCCGGTTTTGTTCGTATATGACCACCATACATCTTATTTAACTAAGATACAAGCAATAAGTGTCAGCTGTCTGGAACAGTGATAATTAATTTCAATTCAACTTTGTAATTTCAAGAAGGGAAAACAATAGATTCGCTTAGAAGAGTTATCACTTGTGCATTTAACTTCGACCTGTTAACGTCATGTTTAAGAAATATTTCATATGCAGCCTGACGGGGAGACCGGTTGATGGTCTATGTCAGTAATTAGAGTAAAGAATTCATACTGTCTTATTCAGTTTTATGGAGGAAGTTTCAAAACCCACAGGGATAATTATTTATTGAACACGTTATGTCATTGTGTATATTCGGGCACAAAGAAAGCAATGTCTGCAATATAATTTCTTTATGTTACGTGGGTTTAGGCAGTGTTCTGAATTATAGATATGGAAATCTGTCTCCAATATGAAGGAAGGCTACATTAAAAGTGTACTGTTAGGGATAGCGGAAAACGTGCCGTTTTCCATCTTAAGGGTTGGACACGGTGTTAAAAACTTGTCTACGGAAAAGATGTCCCGATGTAATTGAATACCATTCATAATTGTCGGATTGTACTGATCAAAGCGGGGTTAGGTTTAACCTTTTAAAGCACAGAGGGTACTTTATGCACCACTGAGTTTGACACTGAAAATTCTACATTCTGCCACGCTTATGTGTTTTGTATTTATGTCACAACAAACAGAGATTATTTCTCTATACAGCACTGACTGACTTATTTTCATAACTGAGACAAAGTGCTTACTAGGCGGTACGAGCTGAATGTTTAAATATAGTTCACATTATTCTGTCTTTAAAGGTTTAAACAAGTTACGATAGAACACTCATTCAGCATGCAACAAGATGCAAAAAAAGTACAACACTTTGGCCAGAAATATCACAGAAAGAAGAAATTCATATATGGAAGAAAAATAACGGCACAATCCGGTTGGATGAAACCGGACGAAGGAGCAGTAATCAACTTGGTCCCTGATCCATAATAATTTCTGTCGAGCAGTAATCGACAGAGTAAGTACTTCAAACAAATTTTCAATGTATACAGTAACTGAAGTACTGACTAAATCTGTGACATTATTCATGGTCTCAATAACGTAACGACCCAATCCTTGATTTCACCTTAGATTTTCCTGCTCCTGAAGGGATTCTTCTCTTCTCCAAAACACCCAGGACGACTCTAGGATCCACCCAGTGTCCTATACAATGTACCGGGGGGTGTTTCCCAGGGAATAAAGCAGATAGGGCCTGAAACTGGCCACTAAACTGAATATACAACCAAGGTTACGAATGAGTGGATTTACGACTCCCATTCACCGTATGTCATCACGACGTGCAGAGGAACAATACCCTGTCTACTCTTTAAAATACCTTACAAATTTACTTTAACTGAGCAAGCAAGGACTTGGATTTCTTTATCTCGTTAAATATTTACAACTGGATTTTCTTTAATTAACTCTTTGTCTGTAAGTATGGCGCCACAGTCCAATAAAGTCCACAGTCTCCCCCTTTGGGTTCCTGAATCTTACGAGATTTTGGTTTCTCATAGCGCTGTTGGTGATGATTCAAATAGTCTCTGATACGACGTCCTGTCTATTGGAAAAAGGTTAGCTTGTTGCCTCCATCTTCAGGGTTAAAGAAGCTAACTCTTCGCCAAAACCTCGGTGACTGTTTACAAATGGACACGGTGGTATCCCAGAACGCCTAAATCTTCTTTCTGAATCTTGTTTACAGACGTACTACAAGCCCCTTCGAATTGGAAGTTGGAAGATGCGAAGTCTCTACTTGGACAGGATAACACAGACATAAACGGAACGCACACAAATGTACGTCTACGAGATCCAAACCCACGATGCACTGTTGAAGCGGCAAAGATATTTCACACCTTACAGCTGCAGTCACTGTGGTGAGGATGTTCATTGAACTTCCTGTCACAAGACAGAAACTACTTTGGTATTCAGTACAAACATAATTTTCCATGATAACAATTCAGAATAAAATCTTCTGGGATGACACCGTATGGTCCGGTAGAGAGGTATTAACTACAGAAGTACGTGGCGTCACATTCTATAAGACAGTAGTGTAAAAAGTTTTCAGTTTGATAATACTAATCTTTAATGTAGAGTGATAATCATATATGCCACATGATTTAACGTCAAGGAACTCAACATATCACTTACAGTATTTGTTGGGTCTTGGAATAAACAACGTTAATCGTGGGCTGAACCAACTTCATACGGAATGCGCGGTGTGTTCTCTGCAGGTGTGACCGAACGTATTTAATAATCCTTAGAATGGAAATGCACTTATGTTCTTGCAGATAGCCACTGCTAGAGGAATTAAAAAATATATATTTTGAATAATTTCGTTTTAAAAGGGCTTAACTGTATCTCAATAAAATTCAATGAATTTCTCGTAAAGTAAGAGTTAACATCCACAAATAACACTTTCAGTCTATGTGTAAAAAATTCCAAACACAACTTAACTTTATATAAGGCGCCTGACCCCTGAAACGATAGGCATTTCCGAGAAAAGATTGATTCAGACGTATTCAGATTTAACAGTGTAAACTTTAAATAGCTAATCACATTATTACTTGCGATTTATTACAACTACGGCTTTGGTCTTGCAAGCAGAACTCCAACTTGACTAAACCTGTGTATCTTTAGCTATACTACTTACTCTACTCTTGTCTCACTCAGCCACTATTTTTGTCCCCCGAGGACAGCGTCTGGTAAAGAGACGACGCTGGGCGTTCCGATGCTGTTTTCCATCTTCGTTACGTCACCTCTAGCAGCCTTCAGTAGCTTCTGTCAGTTCAAGCTGCAGTGTCGCAAAGGGATCTGGCGACATTAAATATTGAAACCCTCTTCTCTGACCGCAATAAGCCTACTACATACCCCACCTCCCCTACGCGCGCCAGCAGTACACGTATCCTGAGTACAATACCAGACAAGGAAAATGCATCATTAAAGGGTGCCTACCGAATATGTACATGCAAGCGGCAAGGCAAATGCCTCCATGTGTTTAATTAAAAAACCATAAAAATATATAGGGGAATGGAGTTACAAATCCACGCATTCTTAACTTCGGCACTGTCCTGTGGCCATTGTAACAAGTCATTAAAATTGTGGGTGTGACATCACTTGATATTCGTATTCTCCTCAAGATCCGCCTGGCAAAATTAAACCAGCCCAAAACGCTTGCTGTAAGCAAATGCTATCACTGCTAACATTTCTTTGAACAAAGGTTAGATAAATGGAGAAAAATAGAGGAGACTACGCTAAAACAGGAAGCGTAACAGATCTATAGATACGTGAAGGATTGTTGGACAGAAGGCCCCAAACTGGTTTCGGACGCTTTAGCTAAGAAACAGGTTTCTAACGTGCCTAGACAGAAACCTCTCTGTCCAGTCTGTAGTCTAGCCGGTTTACTGAGCTAACCCGGCTCATTCTTGTTGGATTCAACTGATGTAATATTTTACTTTTGTACTGTACTTCCCCTGAGAGGACAGTTGCAAATCAAAAAGTAACAGAGTTTTTCTTGTGAAGCTGATAGTCGCTCAACTAGTGAACAGCTTCTACTCCTTTCAGAGAAACTGAAGGTTTACTAGCACGTGACGTAACAGTCCGCCATCAAACCTGACTCTGAACAAGATACGAGTTCACATCGTCACATCTAATACACTTAAAATCCATTACGTATTATTTAATATTTTCAGTAAATCTTGTTTTCATTCCTCCTCTCTCATAGTTTTAGTATACAATTTTGTTCCTTCTTCCATATCCATAAAAATGTGTGTCAGTTTATTTCGTATTTATCTCTACGAAGAGTAAAATTAATTTACGTTATATACTCACATCGTACCTCACAGACAAATGAGTGCTTCTATTACAAACATCAGTCGGTGAATACAGTATGGGAAAATTATCGCTGTTTATTGTGACAATAATGCTAAACACAAAAACACAATTTATAGTCAAAATAGTTGTTGGTTAACCTAGCCGTACCAATGCCCGTAGTTAACATTAGGCTTTAAACGATTAATGACAATGTCAACTGCTTAGATTACATAGTGTCAAGCGATATATGAATGAGTATGGACCTTTGGTGGAATAATACCGACAGGGGCAACCGAAGTAGAAACGCGGAGAAAAAGCCGTTCCAGTGCCACTTCGTCAACCACAAATCCAACAAGGATTGGTCTGATACTGAACCCGGGCCTCAGACGTGAGAAGCCAGCAACTAGCCACCTGAGCCATGTCACGGCCCTAATCATAAAAATTCTAACTCGATTCCTTGTATATAAATTTCCTCTAGGTTGGCTATTTTATTAACAGCAGTTCTGGATACAGAGGTCTCTGGTGTAACAAATTATTACGCTGCTGTTAATGCTACTTTTGCCCGAGAAATATTTTTAATTAAGTACAAATTCTGTATCAGTTGAAATTGTCAGATATAACCTCAAACATTCGCAATATAGCGTCGAGTTATTAGTTATTGACTTACAATACTTCAAACGCAATGAGCAGGCGTGTGTTAAGATTCACCATCCGGCAGGCTACTGGTATGAATGCTGATACGTCAGGTAACGAAGTTTTAAACGGTGTCCCATTACATACAAGCATTAACATAAATATATTCTGACGATTGTATGTTAGTACGACATTTCTGGAGTAGGTTGGAATTAAGGATTAAATCATATTTTGTCATTATAGTAAGAAGGGGGTTATAATTTATTGTTAACATTAGTGGTGACTGTTCGAATCGAACCCGGAGACCTAATGAATATTATGATTGCGATGGCAAAAGCAGCATTCAACAAGAAGAAGGCTCTTTTCAGCAGCAAATTTAGTGAGAAATGGAGAAATATTACAAAGAGTCAAGGAGGACAGGAATATCATAACTACAATAAACGGAAGGAAGGCTAACTGGATTCGTCACCTCTTGCGGAGGAACTGCCTTCTAAAATACGTTATTGAAGTAAAGTTAGAGGGAAAGACAAAAGTGACGGGAAGACGAGTAAGAAGGAGTAAGCAGCTACTGGATGACCTTATGGAAAAGAGAGCATACTGGAAATTAAAAGACGAAGCATTAGATCACATTCTGTGGGGAACTCGCTTTTGATAGGGCTAATGGACCTGTCGTAAGACAGACTGCGGAATGAAAGAATGCTAGTTACTAGATACGACCGACAAAATTGAGAACATAAGATTCAGCTATTTAAGCACGAGAGAGTGCAAAGCTGTTTCGATAGAATCTACATATGTTAGTCACATGTCAGTCTTTTAATTATACTTAAGAAACTTAAACCATGTAATTACTTAGTAGTGACATTACTCGCAGTGTCTATTACTGAGTTATCAAAGGTATGTTTTAATACGCTTATTAATGAGGTTACACAAACAGTTGCACATACACCCCGACATCAATATTCAAAGAATCTTCTGTGCATATTTTCTCGTCTCTAGGCAGTGAATTTGGTTTGTTTGTTCCACTGCATTATGTTAAATTAACTGCAGAGCACTCAACCACTATAACAACAAATGTGTTCGCACATACCCAGTAACAAATGAATTCACCACAGCAACTGGCCCACAGGTTGAGGTACATGACTCATAACACCGCAGAAATAGGCTGCGGTCAGTTCAGTGTTTATTCACGAAATGGACCAAAATCACCCAAACAAGATGACCCAAAATTTAATACAGAATTCCATTGCATTTAACCTCTGAAATTACCATGTTTATTATATACCACCTCCATTAATATTAACTATGCATTTTGCCTGAAGTGTGTATTTACATATGTCTCGTATTCCTTTCAACAGTCAACACTAAATACCTATACGCATTTATCTAAGTAAGTCACTGTTTGTCGGTATGTTTGGATGTTTATCGATTTGTCGTTCGTGACTGTGGGAAGTAAATAAAAATCTCAGTTCCTTACGATAATACTACAGGGTGGTAGCAATAAACAGCATTAGAATGCGTGCCTCGGTAGAATCTTTTGTGTCGACATAAAGCAGAAATTAACTTACATTTCGAATACAGCGCAATATTGATTTCTTTCAAGCTATCTGTATACTATTTGAAGTAAATCCGTGTTATGTCTTCCATACATTTAATGTACGTTTAGAGGATAAAAGGGCTATAAACTGAGACCAATTTCTACGGATTATCGGTCTTATAAATACGTATGTCTCTCAAAAGTTAGAATGGAAGACTTCATACATAGAAGTGTTAAAAGTGGAAATCACACCTTATGATGAAATAAGCTAGATTATTCCCTTGAATCTTCAAAAATTGTTTCACCGTTTCGGTAAAACCCGGTATCTTATTGCAGATGGTCTGTGATTCCTGTGAAATAGAAACTTAATCT
This sequence comes from Reticulitermes speratus, assembly GCA_021186555.1. Taxonomy (NCBI): domain Eukaryota; kingdom Metazoa; phylum Arthropoda; class Insecta; order Blattodea; family Rhinotermitidae; genus Reticulitermes; species Reticulitermes speratus. Next base: position 50,185,257 of record JAJKFL010000001.1, read on the forward strand.
GCACATACAACGGAGATGAATTCTATGTTTTAAAGAGCAACTGCTTCTGTAGGTCAAATGTAACTTGTGAAAAGCGTAAGTTCATTTATTTTCAGTCCCTTAGGAAATTAAAAGATCCGATATTATAAAGAAGGTTGCAACAACAAAGAATACAAAGTGCCGGACACTCCATGTGTATTAAGGTACACTAATAGACTGAAATTACTTTTAAACACGTAATATGAATAAAATCTTCAGTCACTATAGTCAGCATTAATCTGATTCGATCCAGATATTCCCGGAAGGAGGTGTGAGGATTTGCAGGCAGGAACATATATAGGTATTATGATTTGGGTTATGACACCGTGCAGGCCGGTAGGTGGTTATCGACCCTTCTAAGGAGCCTGATGCCTCAACATCCAAAGTTGGAGATGGAGGCAGAACGTTCCTCAGAAACGTTGGTAACCTCGCACCAGACTACAAATTATCACAAACTAGACTATCATACAATCTAAGTAAGGAATATCTCGGTAATAATACATGCTACTTAACATTTGTTCCCAATCCTGTTTATTTTAATTCTTTTCCAATGGCGCAACAGCCCCTAGTGGGCCAGGGCCTCTTCATTATCCAGGCTTCACGATCACATTCAGACACACCACACTCGGCAGGACTTCTCTGGACGAGTGATCAGCCCGACGCAGATACCTCTACCTGACAACACACAACACTCACAAGACACAGACATCCATGCCCCCGGCGGGATTCGAACCCACAAACCCAGCAAGCGAACGGCCGCAGACTCACACCTTGGACCGCGCGGCCACTGGGATCGCTTTTCAATCAATTACTCATTCTTAACTGCATGGATTCGCCGGCGTTGAATGAAGGAATGATTAAAATTACCATGAAGGTGACTGTGGCCTGTATCAAGTCAACAGTTCAGCCTTACTTGGAGACGCTGAGTAGAACTACGAAAGCCCGCAGAAATCAAACGCTGGATGAAGTATCGAGAATACAAAGAAGGATAACCTTACAACAGGAGATTGGTTGTTCCTTGTGATTAAACTCACTCACACACACACACACGCATTTTTTTAACATGGCTCAACAGCCCTATGCCTGACATACGCCTCCTCATTGTTGCGGTTTCACATCACACTCAGACACAACACGCTCGGCAGGACTTCCGGACGCGTGATTGACCAGTCGCAGAGACTGGCAACACAACACACGCCATGCTCGCGGTGGGCTTCGAATCCGAAGTCCCAGCAACCTAACGGCCGCAGACCCACGTCTTATAGAGCGCGGTGCGACTTTGATCGGCGCGCACACACACACACACACACACACACAGTTTTATATTCCAATTTAACGTATAACATTGGCGGTATGTGATGAAGTGTGTTACGGCTATCTTTAGGGCCTACTTCGGAACTGAACCCACAGGCTATTTACATAATTCAAAACTGAGAAAAATCCCGGGAGGAAAAATGGCTACTAAAAGTAGGGCGGCGGAGCTGCTGTATTTCAGTTTCCTGATATCGCAAACTGCGACCAACGAACTGGAATATATGTTTCACTCAATACGTTATTTAAATACCATACACAAAGTTAAAATAAATTTCAACAACGGCGCTCCAAAGTGCAATTTCTTGCCAAAACATAAGTCGAAAGTATATACAACACATGGCACGTCGTAGGGCATTCAGGTTTTGAGATTCATATCAATGTCTTAGACGACAAAGCTCATTGTTAGTGCATTAAAGGTACACAGTGCACAAAATGGGCCAGCTCTCATGGAATTATGGAATTACAGAGATGAATACTGTGACATGGTCTCATCCCTCGGTTTCTGTAAAGGTTAAGCAGGCAATGATACATGGCAGCGCGCGCTACGTTATTCTAGTCGACGTCATCCACACGCTTATGTGATTCTACGATTGGAGAGGAGTCACCGTGAAACATGAAGCATACACCTACGTCGCTTGTAACTGTAGGTCGTCAAAAGACTGTACGGACACCAGCCGATAAAGATGCCATAATTGCAGCTGTGGAACGATGGCGTGTGGAACGTCACGCAATATTTCACTACAACTGGGAATATGACAAACACCGGTCCTCACAAACACTTTGTGACGATCAGTTGCATCCATACCATTACGCGCGGAACGCAAATTTTCAGATCGTCCGCCACAGATGCAGTTTTGCAAATGGCTACGGCACAAATACGCTGCGGATAAAATCGTTCTACACAACAGTATGTGGATATACAAAAAAGCATTTTATGAGTGAGGGTGTGTTCTCTTTCCATAATAGTAACTTCTGGGCACGGGATAAACTTTATGACCATCCGCGAAGGTGTATCAACTCAGCTTCAGAGTGACATGCCGGTCTGGTATCGTCGGCGATATTATCGTGGGCCCCAATGTGTTACCTGACAGGATCGCCTTACAAGACATTGTAATTTTCTGGAAATAGTTATCCCGGGGTTGATTGAAGATGCAGCTCCACCTGTGAGCCAGGGGATGCCGTTCAGGGCGACAGATCTCCATTACACTGTGGGGAAGATGTCTGGTAGTGATCGAAAGCGACATGTCCTATTGTAAATAGAAGGCGTCCATGGTCTGATCAAATGATGCCTTCGCCATGTGACGGTGACGTGAATTTCAAAACTAAACGCCTCAGGATATATGTTGTACAACATTCTCAACGTAGGCTACTTCTCTTTGACAAGGAATCACACTATGGAGAAGTTGTGAGAGAATATTTCATTCTGTACACAGTTATGTTTAGGTGTTATTTACCTTCAGTTCCGTTTATATGAAACAGAGCGAAATGGCACAGAGTAAATGGAGAGCACAAACTGAAACAAATTTTGTCATTTATAAAACAACTAGCAGGCAGTTTAAACATGTACGTACTAATTGATTTGCAACTGTAATTAATTCTGAATGAAATTGCCCACATCTATAATAGGGAAAATATGATCCACAAGCCGAAAACTGCTCTGTGAATTCCTTTGTGACAGCGAGCCTCTGTTACATATTTCATATATCGGAGTATTCAGTAGCTATCTTGCCAACTGACGTCTCTTGGAAATGATTGTGGCTAAATTAGTTCGTATAAGCAAATCATGAACCTCTTGATTTATCCGACATGAAGTTAAAAAATACCAAAAATTAAATTTACATGTCATGAAGAAAATCATACAGCCGATCCTGGCGGCCGTGCGGTCTAAGGCGTGGGTCTGCGGCCGATCGCTTACTAGGATTGTGGGTTCAAATCCCGCCGGCCACATGGAGGTGTGCCTCTTGAGGGTGTTGTGTATTGTCAGGTAAAGGTCTCTGCGACGGGCCGATCCCTCGTCTAGAGGAGGCCTACTGAGTGTGTGCGTGTCATTGAGTGTGATCAGGTGAAACAACAAATGTCTACACCTATAACGAGTAGGTAGAAGAGGTCAGACTAAGAAAGAAAGCAAGAAAGAAAGAAAGAAAGAAAGAAAATCGTACGCTTCACGACGAAAAGTTATAGGCTTACTTTGAATATGCATGGAGACTACTACCCGAATCTTTAAACCTGATGTAACACGACGGGTTCAACCTTACTCCGTCAGAAAGCAGGAAGTCGTTAAGAAATTAAGTAACCAATTAGTTGAGTGACATTTTCAAGTCCTTTTCTTTTCAGCGTTTTAGAATACAGTCTATCGTCTACAAGTACGCGTACATTGAGGACGCCATCTATATAAATTTACACATTTTTCTGTAAAGTGCATTATTGCATTATTAATACGATATGCAAGTTCTCCACTTTGTGACTTAGAGTCCACAGAAGGCGTTTGAAGTTCATCACGTAATTAGTCTGCTGTTCAGTTTCGAAACTGGAAACATGTAGCGAGACTACTGAAATAAAACATTTCAGAATTATGGAAATGCACAGAAACTGCATACATGAGGAGACGACAAAATTGTTAGTAATACTGTCGACAACACGAAGACAGGATGCAAGAAGACAGAATCAATAAAATTCCACACTCACATACATTTATCGCCCTATGAAAATATATAAGAATAGCCAGGAGTAAACGAGAAGACCAAGTACGTAATAAAAGCGAAAGACAAACAATAAGTTAAGCAATATGACGTCCCTCGTATGTACTTCTAACATAGTTATGTTTAAATAAATGAAGGCTGATTATTCATTTCACCTAGTATCAGTTTTTACAAGTAAGTGACTTCCTACTTACGTATTCGTGTATTCCATTGGTCCCTCTGCACTCATAACTGAACGGAGCTAAGTGGAGGAGAACGTAACTGCCATCCAGGGGCAATACTGTGTGGGTATGTTGTTATGGAAGGAAAGCAACTAAGAAAAAAGATTGAGAATGTGTACTCCTGATGCAGCACTCAAATTGCCTAGGAGCTTTCTACTTTCCAAATATCAAAATATCATACGGTTTCATGGTAGACTTAAATGTAATTTCACTGACCCCAGTAAGAGAGCATGTCTTTCCCCGCACCGATTTTCAATAAACTCCCAATTCCAAACATCATTATGTTCAGATCGCTTATACCGAATTTCAGCTAAATCGAAAAAAAAACTGTCTAATTTAGGGATAAAAATTAATTTACAACCCGAAGTAATGTATGGTTTTCGCTGCGCCGATTTTTACGAAATTCACAACGACTAAATAAACTATTGTGAACATTTCTTGTGCCGAATTTTGTCCAGATTGGAAAGAAAAAAGTATAAAGCACGTGCAAAATTATATTTACGCCCTTAGGTAAATTAGAGGTTTCACTAACCAACTTTCACGAAACTCGCAAATGCTTGGAGGTATTACGTAAAGATTTATATCGAATTTCACTCAAGTCGGTCAAGGAAAATCGAAGGTACTAGCAGAAATTCATTTACGCCCTTTCGTAAAGTATGATTTTCACTGGGCCAGTTTCCACAAAACTAATGCTTGCTCGATAATTTTTGTAAAGAACTTCTAAGCCGATTTTCACGAAAATCCGAAAAAAGTTCAGTTGCTGATACTAGGTTAAAGAGAGATAGACTGACAGGCGGAGAGACGAATGGACAGACAGGTGGACTTTTTTACTTTCTTTGCTTCATAAAAAGGTCTAAAATGTCCTGCACTTCGGATACTTGTTAAATAACAACAATATAAGAGGTCTGTACAGCATATAATCATATATGTTCTAACAGCATGCTGAAAGCTGCAGTGAATTAAGTCTGCGTCTCCCGTATGTAAGCCTGTATTGGCAGCACTGTTAACATTGAACGTGCACGGATATGGTCCCTTAATTTTCAAACATAAGCATTTTGAACAGATTAAACTGTCACGCTTTCCTCACACAATGCAAGAATAAATTATAGCCTATAGAAGGTGATTTACGTACGTTTGACCGTCCGGCCTTGTATCGGTCCGCGTGTTTCAATGCGAGAACTATACAGGTTTTAATTAAATTTGGTATGGACGTTATGGCATTCGAGGCAACCCCATATCCGTAAATTTTAATTTTATTTTCCTACAACCGCTAAAGTAAAAGAGCAAAAAATGCACATTTCTAGCACTTACTATTGCGGTTTTCTCGCAAGAAGGTGATACTCTCATGTGAAGAATTTGATGAAATCAATAACACCTTCTTATTAGTACTCTGTAAAACTATGATCGGTGTGTCTTTTCATTGGACTCCCTAGAGGCACTTAGAACAAAATCTGCAAAGTTGACTTATCGAACACTATATTTTGATGCTACTATAATACCAAGGTGGCTACATTCATAGAAACCGTAGATTTCATAGTTTCTGACACACACAAGTAATCCATTCGCGTTAGTTTCAACTGCTTAATCCTAATTGCCATGTTTGAGGAAACCGCAATGTTCAAATCACGCAGTGTTTACAGTATGGCCTACTACGTCGGGTACATATGCAAATTTTGTTCTTCCTATGTGGCAGATGTGATGACGTAAAGCTTGGGATAGGAAAGACGAGATTTAAGTGCAGCACAAGTGAATGAAATGGATCTGCTTAATGTTTCAAAGGCATTTAATGTACAAAGTCAGCACTAACATATTATGTTAAGAAGACTGAATCTAATAAAAAATTACATAATCGGTTTTCTTGATGAATTTTGTATCTATATATGCACAATAATCCATGTCTTCCTATACAGATATCTAAAACCTTTTTTTAAATACGAAAATTTAAAGTCATTCAACAGAATCAAATTTCACAATGTTAGTATGAATATATATCGGGATTGGTTAGAGGCCTAACACCATGATTTACAGTAGCTCCTGTATGTCACATTCCGGTCTATATACACAGGCTCAAATATTCAGCGGTCAGTGGGCTGGTCACTCACTACACCTATGCACACGACCAAAGAAACCTCCGAAAGGAGGCCCTATGCTCCACAAGGAGCGACAGGATAAATAATAACAATAAATATTCAGCGAGCGGCTTTCGGTTCCGCAAACTTTATGGCAATGTGGCGGATCTACGAATCATTTCAGCTGGAAGAGCCATTAGTGCCACTAAAAATATTTGGTAACACTGGAAGCATACTAATCATATTAAGAATGAAATCCACCGTGTTCACAATCATAGTACGAAAAGCACAGCAGACACTTTTCCGTCGTATTCCACATGACATGTCTGTCGAAATTTTCTGTTAAAAATTACCTGGTACTAATCCAGACGGATTTTTCTGCACCAAAAATTGGGAATTCCTTGTATTGTCAGTACCATAATGTATAAAAAGAGCGACATTTATGAACAGTATATGTGGCAGAATTTGTACCCAGGTTGTAGCCATTCACAAAATTGGACGGGTTTGGTGTGACCAGTCGGATAAAGCTTTTGAATCTTTGGTGGTTATGCGGATAAAATGATTCATCATATTACGTCATATATAATTCTGTCGTAGTGCCAGTCCTCACAAATTCTCCGTACACCGGTATATAAGCTTCGTTATACTGCATCCAGAAAATCGTCTCCATCTCGTGGTTGCCTACTGTCTACATTCACTCGTAGGAAGGAACCATTCTCCCTCAAAACCATGCGTACATTCTGAAATGTATTTAGATATGAACCTCTAGATTCTGCATATTGTTGCTGTTATTCCTTTATATCAGCCGTTCCATTTCCCTTGTAGAAAACCGCATAAAAAATGCGTATCGGCGTGCAGTATTCCGCATTCTTACATGACGGAGGCATTTATAATGACACTTCTGCGCAGCAAAACAGAACCAAACCAGATGGAGGCTTGAACAGTTAACAGCACTGCGAGCTCGCTACACTAGCATTCAACTCGATCAACATCACAACTCGCTACACTAGCATTCAACTCGATCAAGATCACAGCTCGCTACACTAGCATTCAACTCGATCAAGATCTAAGCTCGCTACACTAGCACTCAACTCGATCAAGATCACAGCTCGCTACACTAGCACTCAACTCGATCAAGATCACAGCTCACTACACTAGCACTCAACTCGATCAAGATCACAGCTCGCTACACTAGCATTCAACTCGATCAAGATCACAGCTCGCTACACTAGCACTCAACTCGATCAAGATCACAGCTCACTACACTAGCACTCAACTCGATAAAGATCAAAGCTCACTACACTAGCATTCAACTCGATCAAGATCACAGCTCGCTACACTAGCATTCAACTCGATCAATATCATAGTTCGCTACAACTAGCACTCAACTCGATAAAGATCAAAGCTCGCTACACTAGCATCCAACTCGATCAAGATCACAGCTCGCCAAACTAGCATTCCAACTCGATCAAGATCACAGCTCGCTAACTAGCACTCAACTCGATCAAGATCAAAGCTCGCTACACTAGCATTCAACTCGATCAAGATCACAGCTCGCTACACTAGCATCCAACTCGATCAAGATCACAGCTCGCCAACTAGCATCAACTCGATCAAGATCACAGCTCGCTAACTAGCACTCAACTCGATCAAGATCAAGCTCGCTACACTAGCATCCAACTCGATCAAGATCACAGTTCGCTACACTAGCAGCCAACTCGATCAAGATCACAGCTCGCCAACTAGCATATCAACTCGATCAAGACCACAGTTCGCTTAGCATGATAATGGCGTCAAACCGACCTATAGTTTTAGGAATACTTTGTTCCAGTATCTCTAGAACACGTTCCCGAAATTTGGTCATCTTGTTGCGTCAAACACTGTATGCGCTTTATATTATCTTCTTCGTTTATATAGGTTTATGCAATTTCACTGCTTTAAATTAATTAAATTAACGTATTAATTACATTGAGTACATTACGTTAGCAATACCTAAACAGAAATCTTAATATTTTTTTGTTCGTGGTTCGACAGCCCTAGTGGGCCTAGGCCTCCTCATGCTTGAGGTTTCGAGATCACACTCTGTTAGACTCATCTGGACGAGTGATCGGCCAGTCGCAGAGGCCTCTACCTGAAAACACACACAACACTCACACGAGACAGATTTTCATGCCCCGGGCGGGATTCTAATCCGTACTCCTAGCGAGCGCGTGGGTTTGCGAGCCTTAGATCGCGCGGCCACTGGGATCTGCAGAATCTTAATTTTATTTAATAAATTACTGTAAACAAAGGAATTCCTTTGGTACAATACAGATATAGCGCTGTTTTAGAAGTTTCAGGTGTTATTCTTTTCCTTACCATCGATCAGAACAAAGTTAATTTTGGCTGCTGAATGAAGGAAAAACCCACTTTGACATATTGAATAAGGTTTCCTGTACATTCGCTGCAGAGTGGTATGCTGCACTGAAATAAATGAACCACGCCACAAATGACAGTAGCTGTTAATTTGCGCCGCACGACATTTCGTAATGTGAAAGTAGGCAGTAATGGTAACATGACCTTGCACTTTGAATGAACACTGTTCTTAAGCACGCTTAGTTTTTCTTTGTTCACCCTATGACAGGCCATGAAAGCCCAGAGGGGGAGCAGAGGTATAGCTCTACTGTTTCTTTAACCTCGGCGCTAGATGGGGGTGGGTGGTCAACGCCACGCCCCGGCTGCTTTTCGCCCGGAAAAAGAGATCCCTTACCCATTGTACAGGAGGCTGGGTGGGCCCCAGGGTCGGTCTAAACAGCAGTCTTAGTTACCGCCAAATACTACACATCTTTCAGCCGACTGTCTTAATTCTCAATTCAACATGTATCGATCATATTTATCATCAAGGTTTCATTAGATTTAGAGGTAATAATTAAGAGTCAAATCAGCATATGTTGGTATCGGACACTTGTCACTGAACTGTTAGCCTAACCATAAATCTTAAAATCATAAAAGGTTGACTAAAATACCTGAAGGGCTGAACAACTTTTATTTGTTAATGCAATTTTTTCTGTGGCGCAACAGCGCAAATCGGGCTAAGGACGCCCCGTTTTGAGGTGTCTAGATCCCATACTATTAGACACACACACCCGGTAAGACTCCTCTGAACGAGTGATCAGCTCGTCACAGAGGCCGCTACCTACACAACACAAAACAAGAGACAAATATCCATGTCCTCAGCGGGATTCAAACCCGCGATCCCATCAATCAAGCGACCACAGACCTACGTCTTAGACCGCATGGTAAACGCTATCGACAATACACATTACACAAGGGTAATGCTGTTGCAGGAAAACCTGTTGTCATAATGTTCGTGTAAAGATCATACTACGTTTGATTTCTTCACGTTTCCAGACAATATTTAAGTAATCGGGAAGACAGTCCTTCAATATACTTACGTCTGTTCACGTGTTCAGTTACTCTGAGAAGCCGATAATTCGGTGTTAGTTACCTTGATGATCGTTAGGTGATGTATTTTGAATCTCATGTGGTCCAATGGCATCCACAGGATATACTTGTACAACAACAAATTTAGCTGACGCCGAACTGTGTCCATTCTTCTAAAGTGATCGCGACTTGTTTTAATGGTTATCCGTAAACTTAAGTACCTTTAATAAAACAACATGATCTTTCGAAACAGACCGGGTTGAGAGTTAATAACTCTATTGCAGTTTGCGGCAACTGGCTACTTAGGTAACAATACAAAGCTGTGACATGGAAAAGCACAGTTAACGCGTTATTTTTATTTCTGTAACTTAAAATTCTTTAGACCAGTCATTGATGTTAATGGTGAGTAACATTCTTTTCGGTCTTGGGGCCCTTACAGCCTCCTATTCAGTGAGTAGCGGGGAATCTTTTGCTGGGGGGAAAGCGGCCGGGGCGTGAAGCTAAGCGCTCACCTCTCTCAAGCTCCGAGGTTAACAATGAGCTGATCAGTACATTCACTCCCCATATGCTCATGGCTTGTGCAGTAACAGTGCTACCTTTACCTCAGGACACTTCTCGTTGTACGTGAATGATCTGACTTCTAAGTAATTCATAAAAACCGAGTATGCTGTTTGAGCGGTAACGTTTGAAGTCGGGATCAGTTATTACATAGCCTTACTTCTGAGATTTCCTCAGGCTCTCCAGCCGAATGACTGGATAGTATGCATAATCCAAAAGAGCCCATGGTCATATAAGAAATTCGTAATGAGTCATCCTTCGTGAACGCACTAGCCTTACCTTATTCACGTAAAAATGTCGTTAAATAACCTACAAATTAATCAGTTCCTGAAGCGACTAACAAACCCCCAACTACCCTGTTTCCACAAACGAATTAGAGCGGTAAGCAGAAGTAAGCCAGCGGATACAGTAGAAGCGATGAGGTTTTGGGCAGTTGATACCATATACACGTAATAATAGGCTGGTAAAGTTATTTCTGGTTTCGTCTTATTGGATTTCTAAAGCCAACCAATGCTCAAATAGACAGGTTGACATAAGTACCTTTAGAACTCGCCATGAAATAAGAGAGATAAGAAGGATTTCGTTTTTCACAAATGTAGACAAATTCTATGAGAAGTAAATCGCTGGAAGTGAAAAAGGTAAATACAATTTTCTAGTCCATCAACAGAAGATGCCAAGCAAACTCAAGCTATTACCCTTCTCGGTTGGATTCCGAAGTAATGTATGGTTCGAATATGATCGATATATTACGACATACCGCCCTTCTAACACAAAAATAATAGAAACATAAGGCCATTATTTTTTGTGACCAATATATTTTAAAACTTCCCGTCGACATTACAAAGTGCATGTGGGCGGACCGGCCAGCGGCTGCGATTTATAAGACAAACGAGCTGATAGGAAGAGATAAACGACATTGGTCACATAAAATAATGACGCTGTACTATCACTACCATTTATATTTGTGATTTAAGGGCTGAAGAAAACAGATTTCTGGACAGTTATGGTTACAAATTTTGACAACTAAATTATTTTCACAATTCAGGGTTTTTTTGAGTGTCTTTTTCCTAAGAACAGGAGATGGATACTTATTGAGCGGACACCATTGGAAATAGTTAATTAAAATTTAAGTAAATGAAAACCTGAAACTTCAATATTCTCTAAGCAGAAATATAAGAATATATTAATTAATAAACAAAAAGAATGGGTTTATCATGAGACTATCAGCAACGCTAACTCTTATGAGGCTGTGCGAACGGTTACCTTCGTCGAATGTGAATTTATGTGACAAACAACATTGCAGTAAATTAATAATAAGCCCGTAAATTGAAAAATATTAATACTACGGCATCTAAAGCCCACGTTCTAATGACACCTTAACATCAAGCGTAACCAAATCAGTTGCCACAGGAAAATTTTTACATTCCATATGTTTAACAGGAAATGTATTAATTAAATATATTCTAACCTTTTCCACGTAAGTGTCCATTGCCTTCGTGTCCATCCACCAAGTAATTTCGGCTGCAGGACGAGATCCCACTGACTGACACTCGATGTTGTATTTCCGGTCTGCTGACAGAGGTTGGTTGCTGCTCAATATGGACGCATTCAAAGGTTTAACTGAAACAAATACAGAGAATATGGTACGATATCAGTTATTATGACCAGTGAGTTGAGTATAACTCGTATTTGTTTCTTTATTTTTATAACTTTCATGTTTAACTTTCTCTAATATGTATTTCCACTAATTTAAGTAGACCGATCTAACCTCACACGCTCTGGCTTATACCACATTTCTAAATTTGGTCGAAATCTATTACTGACACAAGATTTCACATTCTAAATAACACTTATTCAAAACTCTAATTCACAAATTACATTTTACAATTTACAAAGAAGCTTAACATAAATTGAACATTTTAGGAATGATAAATAAGCAAAATTTTAGATCCTTTATTATACTGCACTAGTGTCTGGTCCTTTTATAAAACTTCTCTAGTGTCAGGTCCTTGTGTTACATTTCACTACCGTCTTGCCCTTACTGCTATAGTGTTTGGTACTTCAATTATATTTCACAATTGTCAGAGCGTTACATTACACTGCACTAATGTCAGTTTTCAATGTGTTGCAGAAGTATGAGATCTTTATATGTATTACTTTGCACTAGTACCCAATCCTTTTTACAATTGCGCTACTGTCGGTCAAAAATTACATGTGCGCAACGTGGCATGTTAGCACTACTGATGGTATGAAGTCAAAGAACACTGACTGGCCTCAAAAACCAAGGCGTAAGCAGAAGTTCACGAAAGGCATTCCATGTTTCATAAGTTATTATGGGGCAGAAACACATAAGTATGAAGTTATGAAACTAAATAACCAGACTGATTCTATAACACGTATATAATATATTATATATATAAAGGTGAAGGTTTCCCTACCAACAACATAAAGGCATATAAGGGGAGTAAAGGTATAGCTCCACTTATTCAAACTCGGTGCTAGAATGAGGTAAGTGGTCAACGTCACGCCACGGCCGGCTACGCATTCAAATAACTCTGTCTCCCTACAAATATTGCTGTAATTAATTCTCCTAGTGCCTTTGCATTAGTGTTATCACACTCCTCTGAACGTCTTTCAAGTGATTCAGAATGGTACCATTCGAAGAAAATTTTGTTTTAGGAACGTATGTCTCAGGTGACTGAAAAAAATATATAGTGATATCCTAACACTGGTAGCTCTATGTAGGTTTTGGCTAAATATCCCTGTACTGATAGTTGTGCGGAAAACCGCTTTTATATGACGCAAAGTCACCTTTGCCAGACAAAATATTTGCCCCAATTCTGCTAATTGTTTGTGTAAACATTCGAAAATTTGATGTAATTTCTGAATTCGTTGTTCCTCACGGGTGATGCTACCCTACCCGTGTAATAAAACTAAATACCCGTGAGGATTAATTTGGAAACATTATCGTTAAGATATTCTTATATCAAGGAAGCAGATCAGTGTGACAAATTGCGTTACTTAAAAACGCTATCAGTTGCAAATAGTATAATGTAGCTTCGGTGTTATATGAATGAAAGAATACGCTGCACTGTTGGAACGACAGTGACACAGGACAACCGACGTACTAAGAGAAATACCTGTCCAAGTGCCACTTTATCCATCACAAAACCCACATCGACTGGCATCTGATTAACTCCGGCGTCCGCGGTAACAATCCGGCAACTAATAGCAGGACAACCATGTATATGACGTCGATATGCGCCATTTGTGGTCTAGAATGGTCATGTGTGTCTAGAATGTGACTGAGACTTCCTCAGAAGATAATGCTGACGCAAATGGAAGCCAAGCACTCATCGTGTCTAATCAGAGGTTAGTAACTTTACTTTTATTTTCTCCATAAGCTTACATGGCTGGATGCTTAGTTTAAAAGCAACACGTTACACCAGCCACTTGTACTACATTTTTTAACCGCTGTATAAAGTAATGTATCTTCAAAAAAGAAGTGAAGAGTGCCCAATAATGGAGAAACAGTAGGACATCGAGTGATATTCTTTAATAATGTTGGAAATATTGTCTGGGCATTCATCGTTCTGCCAAAAGAAACAACAATCCCCAGAACATCTGGTTTCTCAGTTGAGACTTAAACTAGTTACGTCACAAATACCTCTCACTCTTAATTGCTTGAACTTGTCTGTACTGACGGCGATGTGTCAGATCCCACAACGAGAGATACTGTAGCATGAAACTATTTTCCACTTATAGAAAGTAAAATAAATAAAATAACCTGCACAACTGAAGAAAGTACGTAACTATTTGAGGAGTGAGTTCATTTCATTAAAACTTCCTACTGTTATGATCTAATACTGTTAGCGAAATTATACCAAGATTTATACACGCTGTGACCTTGAACAATTCAGAAAACCCAGTTTGACAGAATACTCGAAGCGTAATAATAATAATTCATTCAATTCAATCAATTCTGGTTTATTAATGTGCCGAGTATAATAATAATAATAATAATAATAATAATAATAAATACATTTTTCCTCAAAGGAACACCACAGTTTGGTTCATGTATCCTATTATTTCATCTCACTTCATTTCATGTTATTTTTAAGGGAAAATGGAAGCTCTTAAATATGAAAAGTTAGAATAAGGAGTGGTGATGCGTAAACTAGATGTAATTATTTCCGGAGATGTTTTGCACTATAATGCTAACTGAAGCGCACATTCAACGGAAGTCTGGAGATAACACCGTAAAATAATTTTTGGTTTATTTTTTATTTCTATGGAAATAAACGAAAAGCAACGAACAAGGCCCTGATCAGACTACTTTGAAGTGGAATGGGCTTAAAAAAATGCGTCAGTGACCTATTTTAACGTAATATAACTTAAAAGGCAGGAAAGCCACGAAAACCCTGTTAGAATAGCCGGGATCTGGGTACAGGTCTGAATCCAGGACCTCCGAAATATGAAATAGTGCTAACTTCTCTAACAGAGACGTTCGGCTTGACATATAATACACATGTAATAAATAAATAAATAAAAATAGGTAAATAAAATTACTTGTAATTTGAGGCTAGAAAGTGCCTCCAAAATATGTATTATGTACTGGTGTATTCGACACTTCAATGGGGAATAAACGATGCGTGAAGAATTAAACTACATTTGCATCACCGAGTAAAAGTGTTGACATGTATCTATTTGAACACGACCATTCGGCCGTCTCTGAACTGATGACATGGCTACGAACAAATTAAATGCTTCAGCTGACGATGTAATGTGACTAAAAAATGCAATGTGACGCGGGGAAAAGTGTGTTTGGCGCCTGCTACGTTACACCTGGACGAGTTAAAAGTTTCCAATTATTTTAAATCCACCGTTTCGAATAATTCAACGCAGTTCGCTGAATTTCACGCACAGCCGTGCTAAAAAAAAATCTAAACGAATTTCAGTATTACACATCATACTAATTTAAATAATTGTTACAGAAACAACGAGGAGATTTAATTTTGCTTTATCATTATTAACTTTTTACGTTCAATTGCGGTTCACGGTCCACATGTTACGTTTAAGACACCGTATATCGATGCTACAATAAAACCATAACACGCTCTAGTCTTGGAAAAAATCTGTTTTTTTTATTTTCCATATCATTCTTTGAAGATTAAAAGTAACCTTACATTATACAGGGTGTTTCAGGAGGAATCTTCCACACTTCGGGCTAATGTTCCTTAGGTAAAATGACATCGATATAACCAAAAGCACCTATATCGGTAGTTGGACGTTTAAGGAGATAGTGGCGAGAGAAATTTTAAAGAACGGGAAATGTTATACGTTTGTTAATTACCAAACACATATTAGCGGAAATTTGTAGGTCTGTAATGTTAAAGCTGTACTTAACACGTAATTAGCAACTGAGTGACATAAAGACATTCACTAAGGAAAACTCGCACTAGTTTAATAAAAATCGTCCTTTGGGTTCCAAGTAGGTACGTAGAACACGCACCGCCTCATGGCTTGAATTCGGTATCGGTTCAAGGACGGACCTGCGCAGTATATAGTTAATGCATCCTGCTAAAGAGGTAGAGTACACAAAACCGCAAGACCACACTTTTCTCGCGCCAATACCTCTGTAATCATTTAACCTCTAATAGAGCTTTATCTTACATCGACGTAATTTAACCTAAAGAATGTTCTTCCGCACTATGGCAGACTCCCCCTGAAACACCCTGTATATAAAGATTCAGTTCGTGCCTTAAGTAGAACATAGATTGTTTCCATTAAAGAAAAGTCGGTAATAGAGTATAGGAAAATAATGGCCGTGTATTACGAAAGTCTTTCGGATGTGGGCGAAATGCAGATTTTTTAGTCCTAAGTCTGATGACATATATATAAACCCAGCAATCAATAGGCTCTTAAAAGTTTAACACACATTCCAAATCATTAACAGAATGTATTATTTCTTAAATCTCCTTTTCTGTATTTCATCAAAGTGTCCGTATATCTCTTTCGGCTGTATACATTTTCTATCTACGGACGATTTTTAATTTTCGAAATATATAGAGTGGAATATTTATAAAGCCACACAAAATAACTTATTGTCAAAAATCAGAAACAGAACAAATAACACTTTCAAAAAAAATCTACATGTCAACTGGTAGGTGTGTACATATGACAAGGGCGGGTCCATTCAGCACTGGAAAGGTCTACTGGGATAGACGTTAACTATGTAAAGGTTGAAACTGCAAAGCATCTTGGTAAAATATTTTTTCACTGAATAAGCCAATGTGGGATGACCGAAAGTTTGGCAGACATTTTGTGCCACATTTTTCATGCCTACACAACCTGTAAAATAGTTTGTTCAGGCCCACCGCTTTAACCTGGCTGATGTAAATTCAATACACAGAAGATCATAGCTAGTGGTGGCTGGCTCCTGACTCGCAAGCCAATTTCCCGTTTAGCGCATCTCCGACGCCAGGATTCACCGGTCTGGCTTTTAACATCGATTGCGTCTTACTTACCGAAGGCGAATTACAGACATTCCTGTACACGTTTATCAGGTATACAAGCTTTCAGGTTCACTTGCAATAAGGAGTTTCGGTTATGCCTCTTCAGGCCGATGAAAACTTTGTATGGCAGTGTAAATATCATACTGCATTGAAATTCGAGGTAATACATACCAAATATAATTTTTATGTAAAAGTGCCATGAATTTAGAATGTAAAACAAAATAAGAGCTCTATAGCAATTAAGGCACAGTTTTTTCTGTGTTTAATTAAGCTCCACGCAATTTTAGGTGAAGTACAGCGGAAGTATAGCTCCAAGAATTCTTAACCTCGACCTTATATAGGGTGAGTGGCATATTCACACAACCTGGCAGCTTTATGCCCGGGAACGAATCTATGGTACCGATTTAATAGAAAGCTACTGGGTGGACGCTATACATCCTGTCCCTATATTTGCAAAAATACTGTTCTTTTCCTGTACATCTGAGTGTTCTACCCTGAAGACAAAGGCAGCAGGATCCTTCGAAATTTTGATAATTTCTACTAGGCTACATGAGGTCACACCCCCGTAGATCATGTTCTTCACAGTGGCTACCGTGAACACGTCACATCTTCATATGGCTCTCACTGTCACATATTCAGCAAGGAAGGCACTTATTGTTGTTCTTCACCTAGCAGCCATAGGAAGCGTATAATGATGTGATGCATACGAATCAAGTGTGCAGTAATGGATTGTTGAGAGAAAGTCCCAGTACGTAGAAGAAAGCTCTTCAAGTAAAACTTAGCTCACAGAGAAAAGAGTCATGCCTAACACGATGACTTCGTTAAGTGTTCAGGAAACTTTGCTTCACGGTCTAACATAATGAAGGCAAGACGGCAGCGCAAAGCACCACGTAAGTTTTTACGAACCTCAGTTGCCAGCATTGTAGTCAAGTTGCTGAAAAAGTTTCCCATGAGAAAATGGGAGCATTATTCGTAATAAGAATAGGCTGCATTGTCTTATCATGTGGCGGAAGCATAATTCCGTACGCAACGAAACAAAGAGTTTCAATCATATATCTGACACACAGCTCCACGACAATCGGTTCCCAATGAAGGCCCCTTTATCACGAACTCAGATCTGAAGTAGTTCGAAACTTTTTCACGTCATACTCATAATCACTGTCAGAATTACTGTCTCCTCCTCTTCCGTCTTATTCATTTTTGACGGATTTTTCTTTCTTTATTATTCAGAGCAATCTCTTCACACAGTCTAATTCTTCAAAATACTGCAGTTTCCATAATGAATTTAAAAGGGATTTCCACTTAACTTGCAATTTGTCTTATTTCTTGCAAACACAAGTGGAACTTTTTTTTTGGTAATCTTTCATTCTTCATTTGTTCAAAATGGCCACATTATTTCAGCGCTCAATTTTCTATGTTCCTTCTCACGGATGACATAATAACAGCGTCGTTTCCATAAGGTTCAATTTCTCATTCTGATACTCCAACCCCTATCCATATGCTTACAAATAATTTCACCCTCTAAACCTCCTACTACTCCGCGTAGCTTCCAAATGATATTTTATCATGAATTTTGTACTCCTGGTTACAGCTACGACAACTTGTTCAGCAATCAGTTAAATCCCACCAACATTAAAATTTTCCCACAGAATGACAGACCACTCTTCGCACCTATTTAAATTAGTTAAAAGTTACTGTTTTATCTTACGTCACATTATTTCAATAACTTACTTGTACAGAGCTTTTATTATGTGATGCTGCGTAGGGCCGGCGTAGGCGCTGCACTAGTCTAGGCCTGCTCGCTTTTACAAACATGGTCGCAGAGCCATAAATTGAAAACCCGTTTTGTGGTTATAATTTTGTGATCACTAATTTCCTAATGTGGAAAAAGAGAAGGTTCCATGTATTGGACTTCTGCTCGGAATCAACGCGGCTTGATAGCCTTAAGTTTTGTAAAGTTTTAACACAGTTATGAGAACCTAAAATCTTTGTTGTGTATCCCTCTAAAAGTAAAGGTAAAGGTAACGATAAAGCAATCCCTGTACAGGCCTGGACAGGCCCTTAGTTTTCCAGGAGGTTGAGGCTCTCAGATTTCCAGACAATCGGCGCATGAAGGTGGTAAGGTTGACAGTTCTACACAATATATATGTCTGGTACTCATTTCTGTTAGAGGCTGAGTCGACTGGAAGGTCGGAAGGATTAAGCCAATAAAAAATTCCAATGACTCCATGGGGAATCGATCTCGCGACCTTCCGGCTTGTAGCGCAGTGCTTAAACCAACTGCAGCACTGCGTGCCCCTTGTATCTCTCTAGATAATGCACATTATTTTGTGTTCTTAAGGATATATTTTATTGCATTTAAACTGTTAGGTATTCTGTAAACTTGAAAGGTTAGACATTTAGTAAAGTACAACAAAACATTCTACTCGTAGTTATGCCGCTCCTGTTGCAAGCATTTGAACACAATATTTTACATACACTGTAATATTTTATTTCTACACGAAATTACAGGTATTAACTATTACTCATTCGACATGTATTGCAAAATGTAAATGAATCCCAGAATACATTTGCCAAATAGCCTAGAGTGGATGCATGTGTAAATGCATTTTGAAAATGTGGTGTGTGCGAGAGTGTTTGGGTTGTGTGTTACCCCCATCTAACCGTTTGCAAGGTCCGGGTAAATGGAGCGATATCAAAATAAATCACAAACTATCACTACTATTCAACAGGAAATTACATTCCAGGTATCAGCTTTTAAATATTTCAGGAAAGTTCGTATCATATGAAGAATATGGAATTTTCGTTACGCACCCTATTATAATAATTTTTAATTTCAGACCCAGTATAGAGAGTGCTCAAAGATTTTATTATGGGTAGGAGAGAACTGTCTTCATATCACAAAACTAGGGTATAAAAGTCATGGCAGAAATGGTTTGAACTTTGTCTGACCTGCAGTTTGAGACTTTGCAGGGGGATATGAAACCCCATGCCATTTATTTGATTGTGTTCCGCAGGAAATATGATGCCTCCTGGGAAAAACAGCAAACTGATATTCGCATTGTTACAAATAAGTAAAAGACTTTCATTATATTCGGAAATAATAAATCTAAATTCTGGATGAAATATCTGAAGACTTGGGTCGGCACAGCCACCGTAGGCTAAGGCTGGACGTCCGAGAAATCAACTTTCGTTTTCAGGAAATGGCATGAAACGTTTATCTCTTCCTAAGTGTCCATACCGATTTTGGGGTCCATACAGCTTCCTATTTACCGGCTACCGAGAGATTCCGTTCACATGGATTATGACACCGCGTTATTGAGTAGTCGAATCCAGACGTTTCGACGCAAAGTAAAGTCCGTCCCTACGTTCAAGTGTCGATAGGCCCAAGAAGACCTTGGATTACCCAGTGACGCAGCGTCAGTTTCTAAAAGAATAAAATCGTCATCTACACCGCTGCAAAAACTTAAAACCCGCAACTGTACTTTCCCTGACAACTTATACGTAACCAGCCTCATAAGGAAATCAGAAGTTATGCCCTACAAAAAATACGGGACAGTAAGACATAAGCACGTTTTGAACGTCACTTAAACGATGAAGTACATACACACGCTAAATTTAATTTCTATTTTAGTAATGCAACAAAGTGAATTAATATGTATAAATATTTATAAGGAGGAACTTCAAGAGTCATTATGTATAATTATCAAAACTATTGTCACTTTCTGCTACGTTGCTTAAATAGGGCCTGTGATGTGCTTCTTATTAACGGAGAACTGCAGGCAAAACATATTATTGTAGGGAGTCAAAATTTACGAAAATCAAGACTCCTCGTATATCCACCAAATTTTTTATATTAGGTTCGTTAAATATTATATTTATTCGTATAAAGGGAAGAGAGTGTTTGCAAGACCGGGGATGAAGGTGTCAGGATAATATTAAAATGGATCTTAAAGAACTAGATTGGGAAGGCCTAGGCTGCATGCATGTGGCTAGGGAAGAAGACCAGGGGCAAGCCCTTGCAAATACGGCAGTTGAAATATCTGGTGTCATAAAATGCGGTAAATTTCTTGACCAGCTCAGGACCTATTAGCTTCTAAAAAAAAGTATGCTCCACAGAGTTAGTTAGTTGGTTGGTTACTTAGCCTTCAGTCAGTAAGTTAGTCTGTCAGTTTTCTTTATTCGTAATCTATATAACGACACTGTCAATACGTCAATTACATAGCGTCGATACATAATTATTGACGGACACATACATCATATCTTATTTGGAAAGTAATAAGATATGAAATTTGTTTCATATTTCCCTAGAGAGAAAGATATTATCATAGTGTGCATATTATTTCCTTCACAAAAGTTACGCCTACATAGAAAAAGAAATTTGCCAACTCACGTATTTCAGTCTACTGTTTTCAAAAATTTAATTTAATTCAATGAATATTTCAAAAACAATAATTGAAGAAATTTTGATCCTTGGACACACGCCAATGTCATTCGAATATGTTTTTGTCAGAAGGGCTTGGTACCAAAGAAGGCGTTTCATTTTCTGCTAAATTTGTAAAGGATAAAAATATAAATTGCAGGCTTGTAATAGTATTTAATATTACTGCACCTCTAAAATAAAAAAGCTCGCCTTCTACTGTTCATTCTTTGTAGTAGTTAGTAAAATTTCCAAATACAGTACACATATTCGTAGGCATCGTTCCATGAATATGGGAACGTAAGCAGAACCTTATGTATTATATTTTTCTAAAATACACGCAGGCAAACAGCGAGTACGACAGAGACAATATGGACGTGATCAAGAGGAACATTCGCAAGGTGTTGGTGGGACTTGAAACCAAGCCATCTAGGTTGCAACCAGCCTCTGACTAGCCGATCGTGTTACTCGTAATTACTGAAGAAACTACATTATGTAGGCCTAATGACGGAATTAATCACTTATAACTGAAACTACACAGGCACGTTGATAAGCTCCTAAAGAGTAGGAATACAGACCAGAGTAAATTGTTACATACAGTACTTGTACGAAATCTACTGCGAAACGACGGATATGTTACGTTTTGCCAAGTGCCAGTACATTCATTTATATTTCTGGGGCTCTGTCTTTAATTAAAATCTGCTCTGAATATTTCACTGACGGTTGAGTCATAAAATGTGAGTAACTTTCCAAAGGAACTATTTAACTCAAAACCTTGAACCATGAATTATAACAAGGGTTGAAAGTCATTGTCATGCTTAAATGACATGACACGAAATATGTGTCTTACAGAGAAATTTGAAGCGCTGAGAGGGAAGTGTATCGTAAACTTACGTCTCCCTTCAAGGAAAACTTCGTCAAGTTGCACGTGTCTTATTGCAAGGTTGAACGCCGTGGGATAAAACCACTTCATGGACGATGACTTGTCAGGAGAAACTTGTGGCTGCCCTGAGAAAGACAGGTTGCTTGGTGGAGGGGGGGGGGGGTTGGAAGGGGGCTTTCTGTTCAAAGCTGTGGACAACTTCTAAAGTATTCATAAGTCAGGAAAATGACTTGGAAAATAGGAGATCAAGGAAAAGGGTTTGCGAGATTAAAGAGTAAAGAGAAACGTACTTGGAAAAGGAAAAAGAAAAATATAAGTTAGAGAAGAAAATGTAAATATTGCGGCGGTAAAGGAAACAAAACTACTATCCGATACCGGATTTAAGCCTCCAGACTTCCGTAACGGGAAGTCTTTTAAAAAGCGAAGTACAGATACGCATGGCCGATTCGATCTGTTTGACAGTCTTAAAATGAATCGTAAAGAAACACTTAAGGCGCGTAAGTCTGTAAACAATATAATAAACAGTGAATTGAAAACACACTAAAATCTTATAGGAAATCAGAAATATAGACAAACACAAAACACAATACTGATAATATTACTTTATTTTTTTCGCGAAGAAATATAGGTTTATTGTGTAATAATAGGCATGTAAGTGTGACTGTCTCCGAACATGGATCCCACTGGAGGACATCAGACTCGTGCAGTTTTCAATGAACAGTATCTTAACACCATATTAACTTCTGAGGATGAAGTAACACTTAAGTGGTTAAAATCTGTGTTCTAACAAGTCTTACACAAAGGTACATTTCTATTGTATTTGTAACACAAGCAAAACGACAACAGCCTTGACTTTATATTTACTTTTTACATTTTAGAATGCAAATGAAATTATTTTAGTTTGCGAAATCTTGTATCGCTGTGGATCATAATCCAAACTACAATTTTACAGGAAGAACTCTGCATGCTCTTTCTCGCGCACGGCTTGAAATTGATACAACATTCTGTGGAATGAAATCTGAAGAAATGTGTGATACTAACTTTCAGTTTGTGGAAATGTATATTGTTATCCATTTTGTCTGATTGGTGTGGTTTATATTTGGTTTTAGGATATCTGCACAATTCCGTCTCTTTAAAGGAACGTGGTCACAACATATTCTTTTCTATAAACAGAATGCTTTACAATAAAATATACAATGAATTTCATGCTACTAACTACAGTACTACGCATTTCTTGTTTGTCTGCTTGATAAAAAGGCATATATCAGCGGTGCAGCAAGAGAACCTTAAAGTCTTACACTTTTGGCCTTTATAGTAATTATTTATAGCAACATATTATTTATAGTAAAAAAGTAATTAAATTAATTGTTATTTTAATACAAATCCTAAATTTCCATGGCTTTGCCTTCATGTATATATATAGTTCAAATTGTCAAGTCCTGAGAATTTCGCTGCCGAAAGAGACAAATATGTATCAGAGGTATATATCAACTTGGTAATGTTTAATGTGAGGTGAAACATCTTAAAAGTGAAGAAAACACAATAAATGTCAGTCCATTCTACTTACTTTCCCAGATATTTTGAGAGTGCGATTTCATTTGCTATAGAAAGGTATGCATGGAAACTGATTTGAAGGAGAGAAAGAAGACAGAGGAATATAGCTATATCTTCTAGCAATAATATCATTATGTAAATAGTGCAATCAGTACAGTCAACGAGAAAAAATCAGTTACAAAAACAATGTGAAAAAAGCAAACAATAATTGAAAGAAATTCTATAAAACTGAAATCTGAGGTGGTGAACTGAAAACATGACAGAGTAGTTAGACTGAGAACTGAGCGCAGTAGTTGGTGGACTGAGAACTGAGCGCAGTAGCTGGTGGACTGAGAACTTAGCGCAGTAGTTGGTGGCCTGAGAACTGAGCGCAGTAGCTGGTGGACTGAGAACTGAGCGCAGTAGCTGGTGGACTGAGAACTGAGCGCAGTAGCTGGTGGACTGAGAACTGAGCGCAGTAATTTGTGGTCTGAGAACTGAGCGCAGTAGTTGGTGGACTGAGAACAGTAACAATAGTTGGTGTACTCTCTAGAATCAGAAGAAAGAACAGTCTTACAAATGCAGTGTCCTAAACTTCTCCTCTTATTAAATTTCTAATACTCAGAATATTCCATCCCAAAACTCTGGTAACATGACCGGTAAACTTACAAACCACGGTCCCAGGTAAGGATAAATGTTGCATCATTTACGTTGCGTACTGGCCTTTCGTACAGGAAGGTACGTAGTTAGGGGGACGCGGAAAACCGGAAAGAAAGGCTGCAGCAATATTCGTAAGTTCTAGAAAAATTCAATATATTAGAATTTAGAAATGGCTATTAATCCCGTTAGGAATATGGGATTGTGTCTCTGTGTTAGAAGGCAGTCAATCACACACCTCAGCTGTCCTGATTGGGGATTTACGTGACTGTCCTTTGTGACTTCAGAAAACGTTAGTCTACACCACGACATCCACCCATCCATCCGCACGAATTTATTGTGGTGTATTATCTGAACATTACAACAGCCTTTGTGAGTCTTGCAGAATAAGGGTGGCAAGCAAAACTACAGAAACAACAAGAATAAAGCATACAAGAAAACCAAGTAAAAATAAATACAAAAGATTTAAAAAATAAATTGAAAGCAATGAACAAAAACGAAAGGTTTAATGTGGTGTACAAGAAGAATGAGAAAAACGAATAAAGCTAGAATTGAAACAAAATGAAAATTTAGCACAGTGCTAAAGTAAAATTACGCCTAAACAGAAATATAAATTTAAATGCAACATAAGGCAATGTACACGTTGTACAAAACATTTCACATATAAAAAAACGGATTTTCATAACAAGAAACAAATTCTACTCAACTTAAAATGAAATGCTTATTACATTAGTAGTTTAGAGAAGTAAAAAAGAAAACATGGTTGATACGAATGAAAATTAAAGTCTGAAACGAAATAAATGGCAGAGGGAGAACTGAAAGCGAGACACGAATAAAGCAAAGAATAAAAAAGAGATAAGAAAATAAATGACTACAGGAATAAGAAACACATGGGAAAAGAAAAGGAACACGTTTAAGAAAACGTAACTAGGTGAAGAACAACGGTGACACGTGAATGTGTAAGACAGGAAATGGAAAGGGGGGGGGGGAATTCGTTAAAGAAAGGAGGTAAGTAAGAAGGAAAGTAGAAAGGGCACGGCTAGTTGCACAAGCTACGCGATTTTGCAGACAGTGATCAATTATACACGAGGGGAAGGTAATCGGGCGCCATATGGCTGGTCCTCGAGGAAAGCAATGGCTTTTTAATGGATCCAAAGCATTACGATTTGGTTAATTACAATCGCACTCTTTACCCCACAATCCTCAATATGCAGGCGGCGTGGAGACTAGAGGTGAAAAATGAATGGCTAAAATATCATACTTGCGTGCAGTCATGTTCTACATGATTGCTATTTCAGCACGTGCCAACGACGGTAGATGGCACTAATATAATGCGGGGAGGGAACGCTGGGAAAGTTCAAGTGCATTCATATTCCCTTTTTTTAGAGATTCAGCATCCTTCCAGGAGCTTGTTGAGCAAAAATGGTTTGAACCAAGTAGAGGCAAATCTAACGGCCTAATGTTCATTCGTACTGCTGTTTTCTGAGTTATTACACCGTATTGCCTGGTAGGTGCTTACTGGCTTTTCCTAGTATCATTAATTCTTCATCTTCAGTATAGAAGACAGAAGCTGTATTTTCTACAGAATCCTCTGTACCCACCAACCGGTCGATACAACTTAATTCAGAAGACAATACAAATTCCCATTGTCATTAAAACCTCAAATCTTAATGTCTTGTGTTGTTCAACAGCCGAGACATTTATTTATTTAAAAAAATACTAGAGTCTTTTCTTGTAATTATAAGTTGATTTAGACATTTTTACAATGAAATGACCTTTCACAGGGAAATTTTATAAACAGGTACAATTCTTAATTAATTATTTCATTCCAACAAATGCACTACACTATTTTAGTGTTTAGTGTTGGAATAAAATAATTAATTAATTATTAGAATGCACGGTATATACAACATAAAGGCACAATTCTGTCTGAAATTATAATAGGGCACAACGGATTAATGTTGGTAGAATTTAAGAAACGTTTCGGGAACGTTCTCCAAGGGATGGGAATACCACCCCCGATAACCCTGTGCAATCATATGCAGAACTGCAAACCTTCCCATAAAACGAGAGGACATTCTTGAATTTCTACGCACTCTAATAAGATGGCATGAGTTAGATCCTTGAAATTCATAGCTAAACATGGAGGAAACTCGAATGGAGTAGACTAGCTAAGCGGTAACGGGTTTTACTTGTATTCAAAATCTCACGGGTTCTTTCCTTGGAATGTTATAATATAATATCTCTGAATGAGCATGTCGAGAAAGTAAATAAAAACATTTGACAGCTCCATAACAATTAAAAGGTACTGTATACTTTCTGAATACAAATAATTTCCGAAAAAAATATCACCTTTTGTATTTTGTCTACTGGAATTACGTTACACCCAAGCAACTGTCCAATTCAGATTTCAGCCAGTATTTTGGCTTCCCTCGAAGATTTTCTTGTCTTGTAATCCCTGTCAAAATTCTGTGACAATATCACACAAGAGAACACAGTTCCACCTTCTTTTCGTCCTCAGACATTTTACTGTTCACAGTAACATCGAATCTATCCAGGTCACATAACACAGCTCTATTAATGCAATAAGTCAGACACTATAAAGATCTCCTCACGCACCGCCATTGAATATATTCAACATTCCTCATCAGTTTATCAGTCGGAATTTGTAGTTCACTGCAGAGAATTTCCCACCATAAAACACATTCAATTCCTACAGCTGAACAGAGTCGACAAACTCACAACTGCACGAAAAAGATGTCTATTAAAAGCAAACACAAAATTTTAAACTTAAATTTAAGGTAATTCAGAATTCAACAAATTATTCTTCACACAAACGAGGAAAAGCTCCACAAAGTGTTTACTACAGTACCATGAAATATGACCAGTTACCCGTAGTTATTATTTTCACTATGTCCACAATTAATTTAAAAGAGAAATGACACTCCCAACCGATATGTAGGTGCATCATAATATATATGTATTTCATACTCGATATTTTATTTTGAAACAGCCAGAATAGGATCTTCCTTTCATCTATAAATTCAATTAATTTTTGCTTTGAAGTTTAAGTTGTATGATATTTTCATTCACATTTTAATTCACTGCTGTTCATTAACATTACACTTTATAGTGCCACCTAGTTTTGAACATGTAACAAGCAAAATAAATGGGTTGTTTAAAAAATTATCATATTCACACTTTAAACCACGAATTTAAAAAGTCTTCTGCATACTAAGCACACAGTCTCCAATATAGACTAACCAAATAATGCTGCATAGCAGGAGGCGGCAACCCGTGGCTCCCGCTTCCATTTTGTGCGGCCCGCGGATTTTTAACATCAACTCAAATTTTAATTCAAGAACAGAAAATTGGAAAAATAAAAAAAAACACAGTAACAAATGTGTTACTGTAACTTTACGCAGAGCATTATTAAATGTAAAATAAGACCCCTTACCAACCTT